>CAUYTI010080148.1:0-11569 GCA_963575145.1 Galago senegalensis
TATTGTTGACCACATATTCACAATAAACACAAAATCTCATCGTTACAGAGCAACACTATACAGTCTAATCCTTTCAATCCTTTTGCGAGGTCTATTTAAAATATTTTAATGTCTTTTCAAGAAGATAGAGTAAAAATCAGATATGAAAGGATTCACTGGACATCAAAAGCATGTTAATAGTTGTTATCATCCCGGGATTTTTCTGAAATGTTTGTCTGCTTACATGAAAGCTAAAAGGCCAGTGTCTTCCATTTGGCCCAGAAGTGAGTTATTCACTCTGGGTAGAAATAGACTGAATGGGTCACAGAAAGACACGAAGGGACTGCCTTTGAGGTATCCCACAGCTTCTGACAATTTATATATTCATTATCATTCTCCTTCTTAATCATCCTCTTTGGCCCAGCTATCTTTCAGCATAAGGCTATTTAGTTTCCATGTCTTGTATCAGTATGCAGATTCCTGCTTTTGGTGAGTTCATCTTTTATTCCGTGATGATCTGAGAAAACACAAGTAATAATTTCTATTCTTTTAAATTTGCTGAGGTTAGCCTTGTGACCTAAGATGTGATCAATTTTGGAGGATGTTCCATGGGCTGATGGGAATGTGTATTCAATTTTGTTAGGATGAAATGTTCTGTAGATGTCTGTTAAATCCAATTGTTGTATTGTGAAGTTTAAGTCCCAAATTTCTGTGCTTAGTTTCTTCTTGGAGGATCTATCTAACACTGCCAAAGGAGTGTTAAAATCTCTGACCATTATGGTGCTAGAAGATATCAAATTTTTCATGTCTGTTAGAGTCTTGCTTATAAATTGAGGAGCATTTTGGTTGGGCACATAAATGTTAATAATTGATATCTCATCATATTGAGTATTTCCCTTAAAAATATGAAGTGAATATTCTCATCTTTCCTTACTTTTGTTAGTTTAAAGTCTATTGTATCTGAAAATAAAATTTCAACCCCTGATTTTTTCTGTTTTCCATTTGCCTGGATTATAATTGTCCATCCCTTCACCTTGAGTCTATATTTATTCTTTAGGAAAAGATGAGATTCTTGTATACAGCAGATATCTGACCTGAGTTTTTGTATCCAGTCAGCCAACCTGTGCCTCTTTAGTGGACAATTAAAGTCATTCATGTTAATTAAGAGTATTGTTAAGTGTGGTAGTATTTTGGGTTTCAAGTTTTTTGAAAGACCAGTGGACGTTTTTAATCCTTTCACCACTGTGGAAGTTGGGTTTTGATCAACAATTTCTGAGTGAGTTTACTTTGGTGACACAGCATTGTAGTGGTCATTATGGAGGATGGATGTGAGAATATCTTGAAGTCTGGGTTTAGTTATGGCAAATTTCTTCAACGTGTGAATGTCATTAAAGTATTTGACTTCCCCATCATAATGAATCTCAGTTTAGCTGGAGACAGGATCCTGGGCTGAAAGTTGTTTTGTTTTAGGAGAATGAAAGTTGATGACCATCCTCTTCTGGCTTGAAAAGTTTCAGCAGAGAGATGTGCAGTCATTCTATTATTCTTCCCCTTGTAGGTTATGATTTTCTTACATCTGGCTGCTTGCAGGATTTTCTCTTTCACATTAACTTTGGTAAAGTTAACTACAATGTATCTAGGGGATGCTTTATTTGGATTGAGTCATGCTGGGGTTCTGAAAGTGTCTGTTGTCTGAATTTCAGTATCTCTTGCCTTGTTTGGAAAGTTTTCCTCTAAAATCTCTTGGAGTGTCTTTCAGATCATTCTCATCATATTCAGGAATTCCAATAAGGTGAATATTTGTCCCACAACTCTCTCAGGGAATGATCCATCTTTGCTCTTCATTTCTCTTTATTTTTGAGCATTTGGGAGCATTCTAAAGCTTTATCTTCAGTGTCTGAGATCCTTTCTTCTGCCTGCTCTATCCTATTACTGAGGGATACTACTGCATTTCTCAGGTCTTTGAGGGATGCAACTTCTTGTCTCAATTTTTCAAAACCTTTGGTGATTTTATCTTTGAATTCATTGAATTTTTGAGCCAAATTTTGAATTACTCCTTGAACTTCTAATTCCAATTTTACTTCAATTCTGTTACTCTTGTTTGCTATCCAAATTTTGAACTCAATTTCTGACATCTCAGCCATTTGTTTATGAATAGGATCTTCTGTTGCATCTCCTTTGTCATACCTTAGGGGAGTTGATCTACTCTGGTTATTCATGTTGCCTGAATTTTTCCACTGATTCCACCCCATGGTTATTTTTCACCATTTGTTTAGAGAGGCTGGTAAGGTGGAATTAAACTGGGGGCTCCTGGAGATGTAATTAATCAGCCCTTTACCACAGTGCTGGGACTGGTGACTGTGGCTTTTCCCCTACAGCTTTACCAAGGTCCTGTTCAGTACTACAGCCTGAGACTTTGAGGACCCACTTGGTATGATGGGGCTATGTGGGTCTGTCTTATATTTAGCTAAGACTCTGACCAATCCTAATGGATCTGTGACTTTGGGTTGAAATCTATGGAGGAATACAAGCAATTAAGACACCCTGTCTCCCACTGGCAATAACTGAGAGAGGAGAATCAGACCCTCCCTCTATAACACAACTAGGGTATAACCTTGAGGGAGACCCTGGGTGATCGGCTCAGATCAAGAGTTCCAAACCAATTGTGCTGGTCAGCGCAGACACAGATCAAGTGGGGGAATTCAAAAGGTCTCCAGCAACTGGACAGCAGGGGTCCACTGTCAGCTCAAGTGTGACTCACTCTGGTGGTCTGTGGAGTCAGAAAGCCCTGCTGAGCATAAGAATTATTCCGGGGTGGCTGGGCTTCTTTTCCTACTTTGCATTACCATCACCCCCAGTCACTAGTTACCCCACAAGACTGCAGCATAGCTCTCTCTAATACTCAAGTACACCAGGGATTTGCACCCATGTCAAAGAGGAGACAATGCCACCTCGACTGGGCCATCTCATTGTGCAACCTATAGGCGGGGCTAGTTCAGGCCTGATCCCCTCTGGTGATCATTAGAAACTGAGGAATGTTCTACATGAGTCTGTGCCCAGCCAGGGGTTACCATGGAGGAGTGTGGTTCTCTCCCTCAGAGACCACGCCTCTGCCTTGGCCACACTCCACCTCTGGAACCTCTGCAGGTCAGGTCTGGTCAGGTTCTCCCCCTATCCCCTGTGTTCCACAGGATTGGGGAGGTTTCTCTCCCAAATTTGACCCTAGTGGGAGGGACTGTGGAACCACCACCACTGTCAGGGGTGGCGTTGCCACTGTCTCATGTGGTGCTCCTGGTCTGGAGTACTGCCTTGTGCAGGTTGCAGGAGCCAGGTGGGAGCTAGAGGGTGTTGCCACCAGCTGTGAGGGTTGTAGGAGCCAGGTGGAGATCCAGAGGGTGGAGCCACCAACCACAGGTCACAAGTTGCTGGAGCCACTGACCATTGGCGGTGGGCCTCGGGAGTCTGGCAGGGAGTTGGAAGGTGAAGTCTCTGGCCATGGGCCACATGGGTCTCAGGACCCAGGTGGGGAGCTGGGGAGCCAGTGGGCAGTGTTCTGTGGGTAGCAGAAGTGGATGGGGTACTGATGGCACCCTCTTCCCAGGTGATCGGTGGCGCAGGTCTGAGCTATGCTTTTTCCAACACTGGGCAAGTCTCTCTCCCCTTGTGACTCCTCACCGCTATTAAAGTTATAGTTTCAGCGCAACTTCCCCATAGCTCATGAGATGCCCCGCCCTAGCAAAAATCTGCCAAACACTCCGGATTTTGTAGGGATAGTCTTTCAGACTGCCAGGTTACAGGGGAGGGATGGATTGGGAGTTCAGGAAGGTAGGGAGAATATTAGATCAACTTATGTTCCAGGCAGGAGACTGCCTGGGCTTGCAGTGGTATCTCTCTGTGGAGGGATTCTTGGCCCTCAGTCGTTTTCTACCCTTTGGTGAAACAAAAGGTCCTCTGTTCACTACTCTCCTCAAGCCTCTCTCACATAGGGGATAGAGGGGAAGGATTCCTGTCCTCTTTGGGATGGGTTTTGTACCTGAAATTTGTTTCCTTGGAGTCCCAGCTTGCCTCAGCAGGGGTGATACAGACTTATCAATCCTCTCTTTCAGCTTAGCTCCCTGATCTTCCACTTTATTGGGTTGTTTCTAGCCATTATTTCTCTCTCTGGAGGGGAGCCTCTGCTGAAAGCTGGCTTCAGTCAGCCATCTTGCCTCTTCCCCCCATAAATTTAATTTAAATGGAATATTTTTGGTTTGAGAGACATTTTAATATTTTATGAATATAAAATAATATATATTAATAGATAATATATATTTAAAGTATATTATTTACTTCCCCTGATTTACTGAGAAGTAATTTACATATGATGAAATTTACTTATTTTTAAGTATACAATTTAATGAGTTTTGACAATTGGATACATTTATATAAGCTCTAGCATAATCAAGATTTAGGACATTTCTATCACGCTAAAAAGTTCTCTTACGCCCCCTTGTAGTCATTTTCTTCCCCAAGCCTCCAACATCAAACAACCATTCCATCTGTTTTCTGGCACTATACTTTTGTTATTTCTAACAGTTCATGTAAATAGAATCATAAAGTATGTGATCTTTTGTATTTGACTTTTTTCTTTTTGAGATTCCTCCAGGGTGTTGCATATTTTATACAAGTCACAGTACAATCATTATTTATTTATTTATTTTTTTTAGTACAATCATTATTAATGAGACTACTTAATGTTTCCCCTATTCATTGGTCCACAAGGAAGAAACCAGTCTTTACCATCTCAGGAGGGTTAATTATTCTCATGGACGGAATGTTTGTATTTTCCCAAATTCACATGTGGAAGCTCTGCTCCTCACTATAATAGTATTTGAAGGTGGGGCCTTCGGGAGGTAATTAGGTTTAGATGAGGTCATAAGGGTGGGGCTTCCATGATGGAATTAGGGGTTTTATAAAAAGAAGAATAAGAGAGACCTAAGCTATCTCTTTCTCTATCTGCTATGTGAGGACATAGTGAGAAGGCAGGCAGTCTTTAAACCTGGAAACAGTCTTCACTGGGCATCTGAATAGGGCAGCACCTCAATCTTGGACTTCCCAGTCTCCAGAACTGTGCGAAATAAATGTCTGTTGTTTAAACCACCTAGTCAGTGGTATTTTATTATGGCAGCTCAAATTGACTTAGATAAGTTACAAGTCTGAGCAATTAAGTTCTCAAACTCATCCTAGAAAAAGTGCTACATATAAAATTGCTGAATATCACTATGGTCACCAGATGGCCAAGGGGAGTACTTCAAAGATGACCATACTGATATTCAGCCATGAGGTAAGTAGCCCTTTTTCTAGGATGAGTTTGTGAACTTAAATGTCAGAGAATTGGAAGAATGGAAAGTGGGAGATAGAATTATAGAGACGGAGGCCTGGCACAGTGGTTGACGCCTGTAATCCAAACACTTTGGGAGGCCAAAGGAGGAGAATTGCTTGAGGCCAGGAGTTGGAGACCAGCCTATGCAACATAGCCAGACATTCTCGCTATAAAACAAACAAAAACACACAGAAGGACAGAAGATAAAAAGGAGGACTCAGGGAGAGAGGCTAAAATGACCCATACTAGCAGTTCTCCAAGAGTGCTCCCTGGACCATCAGCATCACTTGGAACCTGCTAGCAAAGCAAATTCTGCCATTCCAGCCTTCCTGAATCAGAAACTCTGGGATGGAGCCCACCAATCAGTATTTTAACAGGCACCCCTTCCCCAAGGTGATTCTGCTGCACATTAAACACTTCACATAAATGCATTTTAGTCATTACTATGTCCCCACATATGAACCTTCTCAGTAATTTTTTCAAGAAAAATGCACAAATTCCAGGTAGGCTTCGGGACCAGTGGTCAGGAAAAACATGCACTGCTGGCCAAGCAGATCCTGGCCGGGGATGAAGTTTGCCTAGGGACCTGGGAAAAGCTGCAGAATTTTGGATCCCCAGAAGAGAAAGAGAAGTATGTGGAGCCCCTGCCAGGCCAGTGAATTTCTCAGAGAAGACGGCAGCAGTAGGGAGAGCTTGAGGCTGAGCATGGGACTGGGGCAGGCCCGAGGAGCTGTGCTGTGGGAACACACTGTGCAGCTGGGTCCAGGAGTGCTGCAGCGGGGATTAGATGACAAGGACGAGGAGCAGCCCAGCCTGGAGAAGACACCCACAATGACAGAAGCACCAGGCAGAGCTGGGGATGGACCCTGCGGATGTGTGCCACTGAGATGCTCAGAAGCAAGAACCCTCCTGCCAGGTGCACCGTGGCTGATGTCAACATGGAGAAGCTGCCTGACAAGCAGAGGTTTAGAGGTTCATGCCAGAGGTGTGGGAGCTTCCCTATACCTGGGTTCTGGAGCTCTGCATGGGGATCCAGGAAGTGTTATCTAAGTACCTTAATGGGAAACTGCCCAAGGTATTGTCGATCATCTCTGTACTCTCCAACTGGGATCAAACCCTCTTTGTCCCAGATTTGGAGGTCTGGACTGCAGCGGCCATGTACCAAGCCCCCACCAGGATTTTTGCCTGTAAACTGAAAGAATGGATGATCCAGGCTTCTACAAACTTGTCCTGCTCCCCTGCATATAAGGTAACATTGCTGAACATAAGCAACTCAGCTTCCACCTCTACATGACACTCAAGAAAGCCCTGTTCAAGCCTGGATCCTGGTTCAAAGGAATCCTGATCCCACTGTGCAAGTGGGGCACTTGTACCCTCCAGGAAGCCATCATTGTGGGTAGCATCGCCTCCACTGGCTCCTTCCCTGTATTGCAGTCTGCTGTGGCCCTGCTGAAAGTGGCTGAGCCAAAAACTTACTGCTACTACTGCTAGATACCAGGTGTGCACCCACCTGCTGGGTCCTGAATGCCCTCATCTTTTATTCCTGAGTTCTGGACAGGGAAGTCCTGTCCATGCTCTGGCTCCAGTGTCTCCTGACTTTGTTCCAGTGCAACAGGCAGACTTGGCCACCGATCAGAAAGAGGCCTTCCTGGAATTGTTCTGGTTGCAGCTCCATCCACAACTTTTCCCCCGAAATTCAGCATAATCTTCAGAGTGCAGTCCCCTGACATGTGGAAGATATTCCCATCACCCTGGAGTGAGGAAAACACTAGTCAGAGAGGCATGGGGGACACTAGGACCCCTGCTGGTAAGTAAAGATGACATTGAGCTTTAAAGGTGGAAGACTCAGATGAGAGCAGGGATGGGACACCAGCGCATTTGTGGCTCCCAGACCATGACAGGGAGGATGGAGGGTCTGGCTGGCTCCCTCTTCCCATCTAGGCCTATTCCCTTAGTTCTAGGACCTGAGTTGAGAGTCAGGCATTCCAACTGCCCAGGTGGGGCTTGGTTTAAGTACTTTCTGACTGTTGTGTCAAGTCACTGAGATGTGATAAAAACAGAGGCAGGCATTTATTGACCCTCTGCATTTTAGCATAGTCCATAGAAGTCTCTCTCCTTTTGTTCAGCAGGAAGTGGGAATTACTTGTCCCTGTTACTATCCATCTGTCCAGTAGATTCTAACCCAGTTTACATGGGACCTCCCTGGGCTATCAGTTTGTTTCTCTAGGTCATAACCCTCTTCAGACAACCTGCTCCTGGCTGCTGAAACTCAAGCAGCATGTGTCATGTCAGGGAAGGCAGCCCATGTGCCCTCTGTGAGTGAACATGTCTCAGCTATAGGTGAAGGGACTGTGAAGAGACAGTCCCACCCTGAGGAAAGTGGAGATACAGAAGCAAGAATGGTTAGAGAATAAGGGTGGGCCCAGGACCTGGTAGATAGAGGCACCAAACATGTCCTTTTCCTCCCTTTTGGCCAATGAAAGCTTTAGCTCAATGGTTGCAAAACTAGTGCCAAATGCCTGTTTCTGTGTGGCTCATGGGCCAGGAATGATTTTTGCATTTTTTAATGGTTGGGGAAAAATATAAAAGAAGAGCATTTTGTAATAAGTGAGAACTACACGAATTTCCAATTTCAGGGTCCACAGATATAATGTTTTTGATCATAGCCATGCTCACACCCCCAAACCACTTTACATAATGAAGGATTCTACAGAGAGGATAAGAGGAAGAAAACAGATAATGAGGTGCTAGGGGTAGAAGAAGTTCCAGAGACAGCCCTTGGCACAGCCGTGATGTATGAAGGCAGTAAAGATTTAAATGAGCCTTTCTGTAGATTAGGTACTGAGATCTCTTTCTAGTTTTTTTTTTTTGTAGAGACAGAGTCTCACTTTATCACCCTCGGTACAATGCCGTGGCATCACACAGCTCACAGCAACCTCCAACTCCTGAGCTTAGGCGATTCTCCTGCCTCAGCCTCCCGAGTAGCTGGGACTACAGGTGCCTGCCACAATGCCCAGCTATTTTTTTTGTTGTAGTTTGGCTATGGCTGGGTTTGAACCTGCCACCCTTGGTATATGGGGCCGGCTCCCAACCCACTGAGCCACAGGCACCGCCCTCTTTCTAGTTCTTAAGACACACAAGTCAAGGTTTTGTGTAATATTAAAATTGGTGCTGTGTTTTTTGTGTGTGTACATTTAGTAGTACTTTTCTGAACCTGTGCACATGTGACATGTAACCTGGATTTATGAGGTCTACACACACACACAGGTGTTTATTCTCCACTACACAAGTATTGTTGTCCAAATGGATGTACTGAGATAGAGGTACTGAGATGTGAAGTCTACATAGCAATGAAACTTTAGAGTAGAACTTGTCTTAAACTTTGGTTACTTAAGCTTTTCTCAGTATGATACAATTTTTCTAGGATCAGGAGACACTACAAAGGAAACGAAGAAAAACTTTGCAAGGTTCTGACATGACGGAGTTGGGTCATGGAAAGTTTGAATGGCTTGTGTATGCTTCACAGCTCTGGGCAGATGCTAGGTGGAGAGGTGTAGAAGAAAGGGAGAGAAAGATCCACAGGGCCAACATTCTCCTGTCACTAGGACTGTAGCCGGAGTCTTTTGTAGATGAAAATAGTTTGCACAACAGCAAGCTAATGTTGCTCCAATTTTATTTTAATCCTCAATGTGAGAAGCCCAGCAAAGATATGAAAAAAAAGAAAAGAAAAGAAAAAAGCCCAAGCAGAATGAAGGGTAATAAGTATTGTAGACCTCTTAAAGATCACTGTGAAAAGCTGTGTCAAACAAACAAGTTGGTTTATTCCTGTTTATTGCCAAACAAGGGAGAGATCTAAGAGCAGAGTCTTATTGGCATCTTTGATTTTTTTTTTTTTTATCAGTCTAGGACTAAAATTAGGTTTATAGTGTGGGTGGTTTAGGGATGGGCCTTAACAATTCAAGATAGGTGGAGCAGGCAGGTTGCAGTCTCTTTTGACTAATGTGGGGACACAGTTATTTACAATCAATCTTTTAGGATCTTTGCTTTTTTCTCCCAGAGCAGTGTGTGGCAAAGGGGAGTGAGATTTGTTTATTTACACTCTTGGTAAATTTCCAATTTTAGTTTTCTAAATTCAGTTCCTATTTCTCAGTCTTTATTTCAAATAAGAAATAAACTTTTGATATTTTTTCTTACTTATTTGCATATCATCTGTAGAATAAGCATATGTGTTAAGTCCATTTTGTATTGTGCTTTGACAGGTTTTAATTTGGGATTATCAATGACCTCTGTTCGGTAGATAAGTTTCCAGCTGTCCTAGGGAATAAAGGACGAAAGGTCCCTTTTTGGTGTTGATCTTGGTGTTGCTTTATGTCAGTCTTGTCCCCCGTGATTGCCCACACCTGGGGAGGAAGGATCATCCTACCCATCTACGAATCAGAATTTAGTGTGCCAACTGCAAAAGGATGCAGAGAACTTTCTAGCCCGTGTGCCAAGGAGTGTAGGTACAATAGAGTAGGGTAAGGTGACCTACAACAACCTTAAGACTAATTATCATTTCATTAGCTTAAATTTACATCGGGGTTCACACCTTCTCAATGGTCTTTCATGGAAGGTCCACATGCTTATCAAAACTCTGTGGTTTCAAGGTGACCTCTGAACCACAAGGTGGGCCCAGTCCAGATAGTACAAAACAGAACTTGAGGCCATCAGCAAGGCCTTTTCTTGTTACAACAATGGGGGCCCATTCATTGTCTGTGGCAAAGGTATCTTGCCTGTAAACCTGTATCCTGCTCTGTAAACTTATTTTTTTTTCCTCAGTAAATTTTGTTGCATGCCTGACCTGTTCTGGTGTGTCTGGTCATTCTTTGGTCAAGAGAACTCCAAGAACCTAGAACACAGACAACTGCCCTATACTGGACACCTCATTTCTTTTCAATCACCTCTTTCAGATCAGAATGTGACTCCATTCTAGAATTTCTTGAAGAACTTCTTAGCTATGTACACACAGGGTTTCATATTTCAGAGGTTTTAATTATGTTATCTTGTCTACCTTTGCATTTTTAAGTTAATAACAAATACAAAAGAATTCTCAATCGTTTTTGTCTCTTCTTATAAGCAGTTGTGAATTCCTTTATTATTTCTTCACTTTACCTGTGAATGAAACTTCAAGAGATTAAATGGAGAGTGGGAGATTAATTGATATTAATTCATTTATTTCCCTAACTGACTCAACTGTAGCAGCTATCTCTATAAGAAGAGGTATAGTAAATGAGAAGTAATTGCTAAGAAAAATTGTGTGTCTATTTTGCAGTACTGTGGCCTGTCCATAGAAATTAGCAGCTATAATAGCACTCAGTATTTAATCTGGGGATAAAGCCAAGAATTAGGTGGAAAAGCTTACAAAGCAGATTAGATTTGCAATCTGAAAGCCCACACAGCCAGCTGGGCACAGAAATATTAATTGTGTACTGAAATGTGATTTCTGACATTTCTTTTAGTCTCAGGGATGAGCAATGAAAACACAATCTTCTCTGAGCTCCAGAGGAGCTTATAATAAATTCCAAAGTATGAAAAAACATGTGGTATTTTTATTACCACTCTATCATTATCTTGCATTAACAGCTGTAATTAGTCTGAGCTAGACTATCATGCTATTGAAATACCTGAAGCTAATTAGACTTGAGATACGTTACCAGAACAAGATTGGAAGGCTAGAAATTTACACAAACAAGGTCTTCTGAAATGATGAACACAAGCCATAATAATATATATAGAATAAACAAATAAGACAAAAGAGAGAATGAAATCAATCAGGGTATATAAACCAGCATACTAGCACTTCAAAAAGTTTAACCATACTATAAAATCCAGTTGTAGGAAGGGCATAACAATTTTTATGTAATCACCGGGAATTTCTGTAATTGGACTACTTACCCTTTAAATAACAAGGAAAAGGTCTATATTTGACTTTCAATCTTCCTACAACAGTTTCCAGAGAAATTTATAGAAATTTTCCTTGAGATATTCTGTTGCATTTTGCCTATAAAATACAGGATAGAAAAATCTTTTTTTTTTTTTTTTTTTTATACAGAGCCTCAAGTTGTCCCCCTGGGTAGAGTGCCGTGGCATTACAGCTCACAGCAACCTCCAACTCCTGGGCTCAAGCGAGTCTCTTGCCTCTGCCTCCCAAGTAGCTGGGACCACAGGCACCCTCCACAATGCCCAGCT
>CAUYTI010080149.1:0-62696 GCA_963575145.1 Galago senegalensis
GTATCTTGAGCACAGCCCTCCAGGGTAGGGTGTCCTAGGAGGAGGTCATCAACACCCTAGTTCCTCAGCTGGGAACTTCTGAAGATCACAAGCCAGGGCTTCCCTCAAAATCGTGGGGGAGTTTTTGAACCCCTGTGGCAACCTGGTCCACATGTACTGGATTGCAGCTCCCATGTCTGGCCTCTTCCACTGGAAGGCAAACAGCCTCTGGCTCTCTGGAGCCAGTCTTATACTGAAAAAGGCATCTTTCAGGTCAAGGCAAGTGAACCACTTGGCTTCAGTGGGCAACAGACTCATCAGAGTATATGGATTAGGCACCATGGGATGCAGTGTCACAGTCGCCTGATTAACAAGCCTCAAATCCTGCAATGGTCTATAGTCCCTTGTGCTGGGCTTCCATACAGGAAGCAAGGGAGTGATCCAGGGAGACTGGCAGCTTATTATTATGCCAAACTGCTCAAGTCTCTGAAGGTGCACCTGGATTCCTTCCAGGGCCTCCCTGGGTATTCGGTACTGTTTTTGCCTCACTGACCTTGCCCCTGACTTTACTCTACTATCACCAGTGGCTGGTTTACTGCAAACCTGAGGGGGCTTATCTTTTGCTCAGACCTGTAGCTACCACTGGGCCAGTTTGGGCCTCAGTCCCCCCCACTACCCCCCCTCCCCCGCTCAGTCACAAACAGCCTCCACTCCTCTTCCTGAGGCATTGTTAAGGCTAGCACCAGACCTGGTTTGGGCAGTTGTAGCTGCATAGTTCCTTGATCAGAGAAAGAGATTATGGCTCTTAATTTTTCTAGAAGATCCCTATCCAGGAGAAGCAAGGGGCAATTAGGCATGTAGAGAAACTGATGAGTTACCTCATGGCCTCCTATGGAACACTTCTGAGGGAGACAAAAGGCTTGTTCAGTAGTGGCTCTGGTTGCTCCTATGATGTCAATGCTGTGGTCTGAGAGAGGAGCTATTGGCTGAGTGACCACTGAGTGTTCGGTCCCAGTATCAATTAGAAAGTCAATGTCCTTGCTCCCAATTCTTACTTGGACCATGGATTCTCCAGGGGCAGCTGAGTCCAGTCCCCTTCAGTCTAGCAGGGCCTCTCCCACTAAGCTGTAGAGGGCTTCCTGCTTTTCCAGGTCTGTGGCCTCTCCCAGGATTTTCCACATTTCCTTGCCTCTGGGGACACTCGTTCTTTCAATGCCCTATCTCTCAGCAAATTGCACACTGATCCCTTCACAAGGGGGACCCTTTTGCCCAAGGACCTGTACTTCCTCACACTCCTTGACCCTGTCCTCTCTGAAAGGAAGAGGGTCCTTTCCTCTTGCCCTTCAGAGCTGTGGCTATGAGATTGGCCCTCCGCTTCATGCGCCTATCTTCCTCTCTATGGCTTACTGATTCCCAATTCACAAAGACCTTCTGTACTATTCAAGGAGCTGAGAGGTGTTCATACCTGCAAACCCCTCCTGTTTCTGCAGTTTTCGCCATATATCCTTGGCGCTTTGGTTAACTAAGGCCATATTAACCATCCTCTGGTTCTCAGGGGTCTCAGAGTTAAAAAGAGTGTACATTTGAAATGCCTCACATAGCCTCTCATAGAACTGACCTGGGCTCTCAGTCTTTCCTTGGAGGACCTTATTTACTAGAGCCAAATTGGGAGTTTTTCTGTGTCCCTTTCTTCATCCCCTCCAACAATGCCTGTCAGTACTGGGTTAGGCATGCCCTATCCTCTGCCACATTTGGGTCCCACTGGGGATCCTCTCCAGGAAACTGGATCCAGACATACTCCTGGGGGTTTTGGAACCCGTCTGGGGCATTCTCCCCTAGCCCAGTTAGAAGTGGCCTGAATCACATGGTGTCTCTTGTTCGCATTAAAGAGAGTCATGAGCCGCTGGTGGCAATCTGCCCATGTAGGGTTATGAGTCTGAAAAATGGTCTGCATCAAATTGACCAAAGCCTGAGTCTTCTACATATAAGGAGTGCGATGCTTTCAATTTAGTAAGTCTGTGGTTGTGAATGGCTGATGTATCATTACTGTCTGTTCGACCATGTGCCCATCGTCATCCATTCCTGTATGTCTAGTCTCTCTGAGGGGCATCTGGACTCCAGTTTAGACCTTAGTCGAGTTGCTAAGGGAGGTGGACCTTCTCGGACCTTTCCTTTCTTTGCTTGAGGGGTGACTGACTGGGCTGGGTGTGACTCAGTCTGCTTTTGAGGAGGAATTGGCTCCTCAGGTGCTGTAGTGTCTGCAGTTTCTCTGTACCAGGGTGGTGGAGCTCCATCTAGGAGGTCCTCCCGCACAGGATCTGCCAATATCTTTGGCACCACTACTCTAAGTCAGGTGGAAAGCACTTTCCCTTCCTATCCCTGTGTTACTAGTACTGTCATGACCTGCCCTCTCAACCAAAGTGGTGGGTTCACTACTAGCTGTAGCTAGATACCTATGTACGGAAACTGGTCAGGGTGACCCTCCTTTCCAGAGACTCTGTGCCATACCTTAGACACTAGGGACCTCTCTAAACTTCTTTTTGATGGCCACCTAATCCCAAAAGAAGGGCATTCCCACTTATAAAGACTCCTTAGCTTTTCTGGCATCATAGTCTCCCCATAGTCACCTACAAATCCCTTCTTAAAGTGCTTCAACATGGTAGTGAGTGGGGGGGCTTCCCTTGCTCATTCCCCATTTCCACCCAAGGTCTCCCTCCCAAGATGCACACTCACACTACACTCTTTTACATACCTCCCTCCTGCCGGTAATCTAATGCCCAAGAGGTTGATCAGACTCCCTCTTCCACTAAAACTGTAGTGGGCCTCAAAAGGATCTTACCTTACTCTAGACATCCTAGCGCCACCTGTTACTGGTTCCTCTCTGGTGCTCAGCCTCCTCATTGACCTGCCAAAGGAACCTTGTCAGCTCAGTCTCAACAAGACCTTCCTCTGGGAGAATCAGTCCCCGGAGTGCTATTTGACCACATAGCCAAACCAACTGGAGTTCCCTATGGGGGTGATCCGTGGGGTGGGCAGAACCCAACCCAAAGAATCTGACTGCACAGTTTTGCCATTAAACCTCACCTCCTGGTCAGGGAACCAAGAAATGTAGCAGGAAATCGACACAGACAGAAGACTCCAGGCACCAGTTGGTTAAAGGAAGCAGCTTTATTTCTTCAGCGGGGGGTGAGGGGGTAGGGGTACTCGGAAGACTAGTGTCTCAAAAACAGAGCCCCTCCCCCCCCCGCCCAAATATCCCGCTGGTCTTTTTTCCACTTTTCATGGGTAGAGGGCACGGGGGGGTCATAAAACTGAGTGAGGGATGACATAATCCGAAGGTCCTGAGACTCAAGGGGAAGGTCAGATTCACCCGCTGGATAGGTGGAGGGAGGGTGATTCGAGGGATCACCTCTATGGTTTATCTTACAAGGGTACAAGTGAATCTTTCTAAAAGTAGGATATAAACATCTTAACACAATAACTATGTTAACCAGTTTGATGAAAATATTTCAAATTGTATATGAAAATACCACACTGTACCCCATGATTGCATTAATGTACACAGCTATCATTTAATTTTAAAAAAAGAATTATAAAATTAAAAAGATGGAAATGGCAATGGAAATGGCAATGGGAAAAAATGTTGACATGTGAATACATTATGGTTTTTTTTTCCTGACATCTGAAATATGAAAACTTTTTAAGCCCACAGAAGGAATTTCACAGGGACATCCATATAACTATACCTAGATTCCATGATTAACGTTTTACTATACTTGTTTTATCACATAACTGTCCATCTATCTATATTTGTATCCATCCATTATTCAACTGTTTTAAATGGATTTCAAAATAAGATGCAGATCACTTTCCCCTTTATGCTTTACTTTGCATATCATTAACTAAATTCAATATTTATGTGTTTTTTTATGTAAAATTACATAATGAAATGCAGAAATATTAAGTGAACAATTAGATGAGCTTGACAATAGCATACATATACCTGTGTGGCTCAAACTCCTATCAAGATATAGAAGATTACAATCACCTTAGAAAGTTCCCTTGACTATTTCTCACTTCCTACCCTGTCTGGCCAACACTATTCTGATTTTTTTCTTCATTGATAAGCTTTACCTGCATGAGTGGACTCATGCAATATTTACTTTTCTTGGTAAAGCTTGTTTCCCCTTAGCATTAGTTTTTGAGATTTGTTCATATTGTTGTACGTAGAGGTGGCTCATTCCTTTTTACTGCTGAGCACTACTTCATTGTATAAATGGACCAGAGTTTGTTTACCCATTCTCTTGTTTATGGATGCCTGGGCTTGGAAATGCAGAATGTGCTGTGTGTAATGTATTCTCAAGTGAAAAAAAAATCCAAAAAATAGGATAGGTTATATGGTTTCATATTTGTAAAACACACTCAACCATATGTTTCTGCATATGTGTGTGTGTGTGTGTGTGCACAAATACTTTTGAGTACTATTTATATGGAAAACTATCTGAGGGGATAATCATCAGCATTACAGCAGGGAATCTTGGTGGTGGATTTTGGGGATTTTTTACTTACACACTTTCTAGCTCTTTCACAACGAACTTTCAGGAAATGTAACAATTTACTCCTTTTAATTGTTAAACTTTAGGTGATGTACTGTAAGAAGGTGAGATTGAAAAGACAACCTTGAGCTATAATCTGAGTCTCCTTCCCTGAAATCAATGGGAAGAACAAAAATGTAAGTGCTTGGCTGGAAGAGCCACCACAAATGATTGTCTCCCCACAGAAGCCTGTAAAATCACCAAAGTGCTCTCTGTGGAAAAACTTCTTGTGAAAAACTCTTCTCTAAACAAAGCCTCAGGCTGGAGTCCTGTGCCTGGATTAGAAAGCCATCTCGTAAAATCTCCCAAAGTTATTTTTTCTCTTCTTTACATAATTGTGAATTAACCTTTTGCTGTTTCCAAAGGAGAACAGGATGAAGAAAAAAATGAATCATTTTACTAAAGGTGACTGAGAATAAAAAGTGCCAAAGAGGGTGGGAAAACCTCAGTTTGTGTGGAAAGATAAAAAACAAACGCCAACTGAATGCATTGCCCCATGCCACCAAAAAGGCATGTGAGGCACACATGGTAAGTTAGTTTCACTGGCAAGGAGAAACTAGTCAAGTGATATGAGCTGGCAAAAATGACAGACAGTGGTAGGTCATTATGTATTTGTGAACTGAGAGTCTTGTGCCTTTAATTGTAATCCAAAACTCTTCCTCATGCATCTGAGGAAGTTGTTGTTAATTTTTAAAAATTTATTTTTCTAATAAGACAGATCTCACTTTGTGGCCCTTGGTAGTGTGCCGTGGCATCACAGTACACAGTAACCTCCAACTCTTGGGCTCAAGCGATTCTCTTGCCTCAGTCTCCCAGGTAGCAGGGACTACAGGTGCATGCCACAGTGCCTGGCTTTTTTTTTTTTTGGTAGAGACGGGGGTCTCTCTCTGGGTCAGGCTGGTCTCAAACCTCTGAGCTCAGGACAATCTACCCACCTTAGCCTCCCAGAGTGCTAGGATTATAGGCATAAGCCACCACACCTGGCATATGTTGTTACATTTTAAATAGTTTTTTCATTTAAAACATTAAAAAAGTTTTATCTTAATCTAGGCCTATTGAGATGTGTTTGGTATTATAACTGAACAATAAAAGGAGTCCTCTGTAGTGGACAAGTGCCTTGGTGGTCTTTGGGTGGATCCTGAGCTCAAGCCTTCCTGAGGGACCCACATACAAGAATTTCTTGCTGTTAGAAAATGGGATTGGAGGCTGAGGATCTGGCTCTATTTTTCTCCCTGTCTACTCTAACCTAGAAAGGGAAGGATTTAAGAGCACAGTATTACTGGTGGGGCAGGAACAGGACCCAGACTTTCCCTCTTCTGATTTGAGAATCAAGCTTTTGGCAGAGGTTTGGTCAGAGCCACCATGGCGACCAGTGGACACCACGGTTCCAAGCTTCCCTTTGCTTTTATCTGTTCTGAAGTAAAATGACCCAGAATGAAGCCTTTGGCCAATCCACTGTGAGAGGGCCTCAGAGAGTCGCCCCGTGGTCACAGGAAGACCGAGGGATCCTGCAGTTAAATGGGCTATTCTTCCAAGAAAGCCTGGCAGAAGGGCCACTTGGCAGAAGTAGACAGAAAGCTGGGTGTGAGATCAGAAGATGACTTTGAATCCAAGCCCTGCTTAAGAGGTTAGGGCTCTTATGTCCTTAGCCTCAGCTTCCTAAGAAGGATTGAAAATGCATCATATAACATGCCTTATTACATTAAGGCATTTGTTATAGATCCCAGTTTTAACCTCTTCAGAACAATTGACTCAGATTTTTAGTAAGCACTCATGTGTTTAACACTTTGTGTTAGGCAGTGATGATTGCGTAAACACAAGTAATTTCATGACTGTAAACCTAGATTCTGGAATCTGACTACCTCAGTCCAAATCCCAGCTCTACTACTGATGAGTGGTGAGCGATTAGAAGGTGAGTTCACTTTTCTCTGTTCAAGTGAGGATGATAAAAGTACTTTCCTCCAGGTTATTATAAATACTAAGTGAGTTAATATTTATAAAGCACTTAGAACAGTGCCTTGCCCATACTGAGTACTATGTATTTTGCTATTATTAGTATCATTAGATGTGATGACTGTTTTATTTTCTATTTGTTTTTATTCATGGTGTATAATGCAATTTTACTATGTTGATACATTGTCTCATGACAAAGTCAGGGCCTTCAGTGGGTCCGGCACTGGAGCAGTGCATGTTGTACCCACTAAGCAGCCTCCCATCATTCCCCTCCCATCCCTACCTGCCTCTGAGTCACTGTTGCCCATCATTCCATTCTCTTCTTCCATGTGTACACAGTATTTAGATACCATGTATAAGTGAGAGCATGTGGTATTTTTTTCTATGTATGAGTTTTTTCACTTAAGATAATGGCCTCCAGTTCCATCCATGTTGCTGCAAAAAAATCCCTTTATTTTTTATAGCTGAATAGTATTCCATCATGTATATGTACTACATTTTCTTTTTTTTTTTTTTGCAGTTTTTGACTGAGACCAGGTTTGAATCTGCCTTCTCCGGTATATGGGGCCAGAGCCCTACTCCTTTGAGCCACAGGTGCCGCCCCAACTACATTTTCTTTTCTTTTTTTAATTTTTTAAAAGTTTTTGGCTGGGGCTGGGTTTGAACCCACCACCTCCAGCATATGGACTTGGTGCCCTACTCCTTTGAGTCACAGGCGCTGCCCCGACTACATTTTATTTATCCAGGCCTCCATTGATGAACACTTAGGTCAATTCCATATCTTTGCTATTGTGAATTGTGCTGTAACGAATCTGTGAGCACAGGTGACACTGGCTATAAAGACAGGAGTGGTGGGCTACAGGGATGCAGCTGTTATTTTGATGTAGGTCTGGGGACAAATGAAGAAGTGGCCCATTTGTGTCTGAGCTAGAAAGGTTATACTAACTTATTCAACATTATAATTGATCAAACAACCAAAAATAGCTGTGTATAACCCTCAAAGAAATGAAAACCGATCAAAGTGTCCAGCCATTCAAGGTTGGGGCTTATGCAGGGTGCTGTGCTAGATGTGATCAACCAGGGCCACAAAACTCCTAAGTGGAGCAGGAGAGGTTGGGGATCAGTGGTAGGCAAAGAACTGTAGGCTCTGCATGGTGAACTTGAGGGCCAACTGTTCCAGCCCAGTCAGGCCGTGTGTACAATCCTCCCTATTCTTAAGAGCCCAGCAATCTCTGTTGACCTTTCCCATTGCACCTCCCTTTTCTCTCCCAGCTTCATTTCTCCTGGGGGAGAGATTAGGAAAAATAAAAGAATTGCACAACTTTTCCCTCTTCTGCCTTTGCTAAAATTATACCAATGTTCTGGCCACAAAATACCAGCAACTCAAATAGAGGAGTCTGCCAGAAGTCAGTGATTGGGTTGAGAACAAACACTAGGACTAGTGGGGAAGGCAGAAGAAATGAAGAAGGCAAGCCCAGGTCAGAGCGCAGCTGTCAGTACTGTGCTTTCCAAGAGACGACCAGAGAAAAATACCTGAAACCAAGGACAAAAACAGGGAATCAGCAGGGGTAGAAGGTGGAGCTAAAGAATTATTTCTAGGGTGATCTTTAAAAAAATAGAATATCTTTAAAAAAATAAAATGAGGCTGCATTGCAGTTATCTTATGGACCTCTTAAAGATACTAATTAGCCAGCTTTACCGACTTTTAAGAAGAAAGTTTTGGATTCCCAAGAAATCATTAAAAACATAGAGTCATAGTATTTCAAGCATTTCTCTCAACCTGAGAGACATTCTCAGGTTGTTTTTTCTGTTTTTGTTTTGTTTTTTTCTGCCTAAATGCAGTTAACTATTAGTTCATGGAGAGCGGCCAAAGAAACACCAGGAGGTTTCCTCAAGCAGCATGATGAGGGGACAGGGTGTCTGGAGGCAGGATGACAGGCCCCAGGTGACAAGAGAATCCCATTTCATTCCTCTCTTGATGCAGGTGGATACCCTGATTTTGTTCTCTCTAATACCACTCACTTACAGGTTCAGAGTTTGGTTTTCCTTTCCAGACTCCGGACTTCTCCATGCTAAGGTCCTAATTTTTTTTTAAAGGAAGCCTTATAGATGTCTTGAGCCATTGAAAAGAAAAGTCCCAAATGGGGCCAGTTTAGATAGGGCTGAGCAAAGACTTGATACACAGAAAGTTCTTCTTGCTTTATAGACAAATGATAGGTGGACACTTATCCCTGTATTATAGCCAGGAGAACACCGAGGTACTCTTCAAGAGATGGACTATCTTCAAGGTAGTGGATTGCAGTTATTGGCTTAGGTCAGGATGGACAGCAATCTGGCAGAGTATGGGCCAGCTCCCAACTGCTTTGCTTCTGTTCCCTCCTGGTGTGGGTCCCTTGTATGGGGCCCCGCTGTCTTCCTTCCAGGTCATGCTCCCTCCCCATTACAGCCCCAGCTTCTTATGGGGAGATGGTGATCTGCTTTTTCACTGAATCCCTTTCTAAGTTATGATTGATGTCATTCACTCTATTATTGATTTCTTCATGGCTGAGTTCTTTTTCACCCTTCAGGTCTGTATTGACCATGTCTTGAAAAAGACATTATGAATTTCTTTATCATTTTTCAGGCTGGCTGGCTGATGCCTGTACTGAATCTTTATTCTCCAGCATCACAATCATTCTCTCCAGAGAAACCAAAATGTATCGGAACAGGTGCTTTATACCTGCTGGAAATAGACACTATATTAAGTTCAATTAAATCCAAAGTCCATACAACTCAACTTTTATAGAATTGGCTGATGGATGCTTTCAAATAATGGATTTTTATCTCATTAGGTCAGCGTAATCTACTGTACCCCTGGGCCCGGGAGCCACTATAACATATCTGAGCATTTTGGCATCTACCTCATTGTCCTTAAAGTGATGCCTTTTGCCCCTCCTTATTTACAGCCCCAAATCAAAGGAATTAAGTTAGTGTCTCCTGCCTTCACTTCCCTAAGATCTACTGCTATGACACTCCAAACTTTTGATAGATTCAGTATTTTAGGGTTTAGAGAATCTAAGAAGTGGAGGATGAGATGAAAGAGAGGGCAAGGAATAAGCAAAGACTTCAAAAGGACTTGTTCCTGGTTAAATAATGAGCAACCAGAACTAGAAGACAACATGTGTGGCCCCTCCAAGCTGTGCTAAAGGGTGAACATGGGGATAGAGCAAATGGCATGAAATCACTCTAGTCTCAAGCCATAACCTCTCTCTATTCCCTCATCCTTCCTTTTGTCAGTCTGAATGTCCTCAATGATTTACTTTGAGTGAGCAATTAAGAGTCTTACCTGTATGGAACCAGAAAAAAACCCAAACAGCCAAGGCAATTCTTAGCAATAAAAACAAATATGGAATATCAGACTTCAGGTTATACTAGAAGTCCACAGTGATCAAAACAGCACAAAAATAGGGACATAGATCTATGGAACAGACTAGAAAGTCCAGAGATGAAACCAGACTCATATACCCACCTGATTTTTAATAAACCAAACAAAAGTATACACTGGGAAGAAGGACACCTATTCAGTAAATGGTACTGGGAGAACTGGATAACCGCATGTAAAAGACTGAAACTAGACCCCCATCTTTCACCACTTATACAAAATTGACTCACGATGGATAAAAGATTTAAATATAAGATACAAAACAATAAAAATTCTAGAAGAAAGCATGGGAAAAACCCTTGATGATATCAGCCTGGGGAAAGATTTTATGAAGACTCCATTGGCAATTGCAGCTACAACAAAAAATATATCAGTAGGACTTAATTAAACTAAAAAGCTTCTGCACAGCTAAGGACACAACAATTTTTAAGCAAACAGACAACATTCTGAATGGAAAAAGATATTTGCATGTTACAAATCAAACAAAGGTTTGATAACTAGATTCTATAGAGAACTCAAGTTAATCAACCCAAAAAGTGTAAAAAAAAATCCCATTTATCACTGGCAAGAGATATGAACAGAACCTTCTCTGAAGAAGATGAATGGCAAAAAGACACATGAAAAAATGTTCATCATCCCTAATTATCAAAGAAATTCAAATTTAAACCACCTTGAGATTATTACCTAACCCCAGTGAGAATAGCCCACATTACATAGTCCCAAAGACACAAATGCTGGAGTGGATGTGGAAAGAAGGGAACACTTTTACACTCTTGGTGGGACTGCAAACTAATACATCCTCTTTGGAAAGGAGTATGGAGAATCCTCAAAGAACTAAAAGTAGACCTTCCATTTAATCCCACAATCCCATTACTGGATATGTACCTAGAAGAAAAAAAAATAATCATTTTTACCATAAGGACATATACACTAGAATGTTTATCACTGCTCAGTTCACTTCCACAATTGGCAAGATGTGCAATCAATCCAAGTGTCCATCAACTCATAAATGGATTAATAAACTATGGCATATGTATACCAGTAGGGAAACAAATATATGTCCACACAAGAGAACACAAACTCAAGTAGGGTGGAGGGGGAGGAGGGAGGAGTTTTTTTTTTATTGAATGGTAACTGTGTACATTAATGCACTTCTGGGGTACAGTGTGGGGTTTTCACATGCAATCTGAAACACTTCCATCAAACTGGTCAACATAGCCTTCATGTAATTTTCTTAGTTATTGTGTTAAAACATTGATATTCTACTAGAGAGATTCACTTGTACCCTGGTAAGATAAACCACAGAAGTGAACCCTCGAGTACCCCTCCCTCCACCCATTCCCTCCCCCTCCCCATATCCTTAGGTTGTTATTAGGTTATAGCTTTCATATAAAAGGTTTAAATTAATTTCATAATAGGGGTGTGTACATTGGAGAGGGAGGAGTTTTGATGTGCTCTCACCTAATAGGCACAATGTAAGGGTATATGGCACACCCCCTGAGTGTGGAGTACAACTTGGACTTTAGTTAATAAATGCAATCAATGTAACTTAATTCCCTGTACCCTCATATTAATCTGAAATTTAATAAAAAGAGTCTTACCTGCTCATTCTTCATGTCCCCATGGAAAGCAAGTTCTGACTAACATAATTAGGGGGACCTGACACTGGCTCATCCCCTAAGAGACTGGGCATGTCACAGATTCATTAATTTCTTAGATCTAAGCCAGTGGGAGCACCTGAATAACCCTGTTTTTAAAAGACTTGATCTCTGGTGATTCTGGCTGAGGTCAGTGTGAGGGGGAAAGTTCTTCCCAGCTCTGAGGCCCATAATTTCTTCTTTTTTTCTTTTTTAATCTTTTCTTTTTTCCCCACTCCAAGGGCTATTTAGAAATGTAGCAGTCATGATTCACTAAATCATTCTGGAAATGTTTTCAATAAATTTTTGCTTGGGATTAAATATACTACATATGAGAAACCCTGCTCTCAGTGAGTTAGACAGAAATATGCTTTTCCAAGCAAAGTGGGAGAAATTCTTTAGCACATACCTCATTTGGTTGTTGACCCAGTCTGGGCACAATATAATTCATCCTATACATAGTCCAGTGATGTTAATTCAAAACAGTGACTGTGAGTTCATTTGCTCAGTTAAGAGAAGAATCCAAATGAAGAAACTAGTTGCAATGCAATAAACACTGAAGTAATAGTGTGTTTGCACTCCTCAACCTTTTAAGGTTTCATATATCATAAATTAGGATGTACCAAGGAAGGCAGTGGGATACAACAGCATAAAAGCATTCTCAGAACTTTAGAATAGAAAATAAACTTTTATAAAGAAACAAACAGAACCTTAAAATAAGAAGGTTGGGCTAAAGTAATGGATTCAGCAATGCCATAGTTATCAAAATATTAGAACTTATTTTGGCTTCTATTTTTCTCCTCTTTAAGTTATAAAATATTTCTCATATATGGAAAAAATAGAAATGCACATATCCAACACTCTTAATATAAAGTGTTGTTACCTTTTATTTAAAAAATGTTCAACCTGAATTTTATAACTCTGTACTCACTTCATTGATTCTGGTTTTCTTTCTTCTGCCTGAGAATTAACTATTCTTCTCAGTTTACTGTTTGTCATCTCCTGACATATTTTAATGACTTAAAATCATATTTAATTACAACCAAATATAATGTAATGTTATTTTCATGATTTTTAGCATTTTCTGTTTGTAATTTTTAATTTACTTATTTTCTGCAATATTGGCATTCTATGTAATATAGAAAGTAAAAATAATACTGTTAATACCACTGATTTTTCTAAATATATGTGGTGAAATGGTACTGAGGTAGTGATAACTTATCAGTTTTATTTTCTGACATGAGCTACTAGGTAGGTAAAATATGAGAACCCAAGATATGAAATTTCAAGAAAGTGAATGTGGACATCAACTTTTAAGAGATAGACAGAGCAGTCCATGAAGAAGTCAGAATAAAAACAGAGAAATGTTATGTCATCACAGAGCATCCCTGAAAGGTTGGACTAAGTTAACTATGTCAACTCAGGACCAGTCACCACTTTAGGAAATAGTATGAGGCTGTTTAGAGTTTTCATGTATGAAGGAATGAGAATTGAATTCACTTTACCAGAAGATAAGGCTCTCTGTGCTCTGCCCACAGTCCCTAAAGAACGCAATTAAGTTTCTTTCTTTTAGAGAAACTTATGTTACAGTGTCCAGAATAAAAGAATTTCAGACTTTGTAAATCTATGCATGAATAATCTCTGTGACATAGTTCATAACATAATTTTTATTTGTCTATTATTTCCCCCATAAGAGTATCATGGCAAAAAGCATTATTTATCAAAACTAATCCCTGTACAAATCCATACACACTAGGTTTTATTGCCTCCTCCAAAAGAAACTAAAGAGCGTGGTTTGGAGTGAGTTGGAATTTCATCCAAAGCACTTATTAGCTTTGTAACCTGGGGCATGTTATTTAACCACTATGAGTTTCAGCTTCCTCTCTCATAAGTGGAAATAATAGGGTTGTTTTGAGAATAGGTCAGATAATGTGTAATAAGTGCTTAATGACTTGCAGTAATGCCATGACTCTCATAAAATATTTTAAAATGTCATTGGTTTTCTTTTTCGTACTTCTTCTCAAAATCTATATCCAATTCTTCTGTGTTTGCATGCACCTCAAAGCCTGGACAGCTCTGATTTAAATGCACTTATGAGTAACAGAGTCTTCTTCCAGATAGACCTTCTTCTTCCAAGAGACCTTCACAGAACTATTCTTTTTTAACCCTAGCACTCATTTGGTATCTGGCTCTTAATTACATACCTTGCTAATAGATCAAATGACAAAACCATAATAATCTTGATAAACAAAGAAATTTTGCATGATGAAATTTAACATTCATGATTAAATAAAACAAATACTCTTAGAAAGCTAGGTTAGAACAGGACTTCAATAATATAGTAAAAATATCTATAGCCCCCTCCCAAAACTTAATCAAATGTCACACTTAGTGATAAACATGCTATTGTTCCCCTCAAAATTGGCAAGGATGTTATCTTTTCTATGCAATATGTGCTCAAGTTCATAGTCAAATAGTCAATGTAGTAAGACTACAAAAAAGACATGAAAGGTATAAAGTTTGGAAGTAAAAAAGCAAAAGTAAACTTCTCTATGCAGCTGTTATGATGACATGTAAAACACTAAAATAATTCACAGATAAATCATGAGGATTTACTGAAAGATTTCTGAATCTTTCAGAAATCAATATTTAATCAATGCAGAATCAATATTTAAAAGTCAGTTTATTTCTCTATGTCGGAAACTGTTGCAAAATGAAATTGAACAATATCATATGCCTAAGAATAAACATAACAAGTTGTACTAGACCTCTTTATACAAAACTACAAACATTAAGAGAAATTTTTAAAAAATCTTAAACCTAAATCGTGTATTATAAAATGTAAATGAATTAGAACACCCAATCTTTTATTATTTCTCCATGAAATGAAATGATGCAATCTAGAGATTTACAAGTCTATTTTTTATTTTGGAATTTGACATGCTGATTTTAAAGTTTATAAGGAAATAAGAAGGACTTAAGATAGCAAGAAGAAATACCACATGAGAAGATTCATTATATCAGATACCAAAACTCTCTATAAAGTTACATCAGTGAAGACAGTGTGGTGATGGGGCATGAAGAGGCAAGTAGATCAATATATTTTGGAAACAGGCCAAAGAAATCAGAATTCATCTGGCGCATATGGAAGCAGCTGGCCCTGGACTTTACCTTGCATGGGCAATGCTCTGCCTGGGGGTTCTGGGGAGCAGGATCAGCTGCACAGATTTCTGCTCAATGTGGCCACCTTCTTCCTACTAAAGTTTGGTGCCTTGGTCTGGAAACTTATATCTGTAACCCATCTGAAATCTGTCCTTTGTCTAGAATTGGGGGGAAATGCCAAGATTCTCAAAGAGAAAAGGGGGACCAGAGGATGCTTGGTCTATCTAGACACACACACTGCCCCATGGCAGGAGACTGCCAGATTCTGAGGTCAATTTTTAGCAGTTGAATTTGTCTATTAAACCTTGAACATCTACTCCTAGGGCTTTGGGGATAAATAAAGCAGGACGGCACGCCACAAGGAATAGATAGATCCTTACTATCTCCCCGTTCTAGGAGCCAAGGGAGTAAGTATCATTAATTGCCAAAGGAAGTTGAAACAGCAAAGGCAGGAAAGGCTGCTGTCCAGTGTCACAGGGTAAGTCTCACCTCTGGGAATTCGGGATGAACAGTGGGAGGAAGAAAAATCAGAGGCTCTCCCGGTCCCCACAACCACCAGCAGTTGATGACTTCATTCAGAGAGTGAGTAAATGCTAGACTGTGGTTATGAGAAGATGTGAGGAGAGCTTTCTAACTTGTAGGAAGGGCTAAAATGTCAGAGACTCACTACCGGGCAAAGTGAAGTTTTTAGTGCCTATGTTGTAGCTTATAATTCAGCACAACTGCTTTTACATCCAAGTTAATCTTTTTATTCTTACCACCATCTCTTCTGGAGCTGGACCAGCCTCTTACATACATGAAAGTGTTCTGAGATGTTCAAACTTTTTGGTTTTTTTTTGACAGGACCCTCACTCTTAACCCAGGCTGGAGAGCAGAGGCAAGATCATAGCCCACTGCAGGCTTAAGAGATTCTCCCCCTTCAGCCTCCCCAGTAGCAAGGACTGCAGGCATGTGCCACCACATCTAGCTAATTTTTTATTTTTTGTAGAGACAGGCTATTACCCAGGCTGGAAAAGCAAGGAAGAGAAATATGCTAGGATTTTAAATGGATTTTTAAAAGTTTTCCACTGAGTGAGATGGACAAAAATGGCCTCTGGTGTAGCTGTGTCCAACTACTCTCACAATATGACCAGACACTGTCCCTGAGTGTCATTATCTTCATTCACTGAAAGATTCTTTCCGCACATAGATAGACAGGATTCAGCGACTCAAATCTTCATTCTCCCACCTACGCAACTGCAATGAAAAGAATGGACACCTTTTAGCAAGAGAAAAACGCTTGGGATTCACTCTTGTTTTTCAGATGTGTGAAAGGGGCTGAGGTGAGACCGTCACTTTTTATCTTATGAGATAAAAAATGATAAATGTTTTTTTTTTTCCCACTGAAAATCAGTTATTTACCAAAGGGGCTACAATAAACAAGCATCTGTCACTTAGAAAGTATTTGCTGTGCCTCTGACTTTCCCCAGTCTTGCCAGCATTCCCCCCCTTACAGGAATGTGTGGTGTACCATGTTTATTACCAGATAATTTTTTTAAGTTGCCATTTTCCTATTTAATAAAGTATTTAATTAATGTGAACTTTTAAATAGATTATTTAAAAGTTGCCATATTTATTTGGCACATATATCTGGCCACATTTATCCCCGGAAATATTCTAGATGAGATATTTTAAATACAAAAGTAAATTTCTCACTACCAAGATATTTAACAGCCATTTACTGAGTGCTGTTAGTTACACTGTAGCTATTTAGGCATATTAATTGATAAGTAATTAGGGTCTCCATCTACAAGATCTCAGAGTAATGACTCTAATTTCCCAACTTCATATCTTTTTCTTCTCTTGCAATTTAAGCTTAGTCTTATCCCTATGAAACAAATTTAAGTTTTTCCAATAAAAGTTTGATATTACATGTTAGCCAGAGCTACATATGAAGGCACATTTTAATAAGACACCATATAGCAGACAAAACCAGGACACCTGCCACATTTGAGTCGTGTTTTACTAAATTGAACATGCATCTGAACTCTCACCCTTATCTAAGATTTCTTCAAACTTAGTAGTCATTATAAAATAATGTTATAAGCTCCTTAAAACTAGCTTATGTGTCAGAAACTCTAACCAGAATGCTGCTCTCATGCACCGTGACAATTCTGTATTCTTGAAACAACTTATGATAACATAAAAATACTTTTTACTCCACTATCCTTCCTTTTGAGGAAGAAGAAAAAAAGGCAGCTTAAAGAATTGGACACTATTGGTGGTGATTCGTAAGGACTAAGTCCAGAGGTAAGTTGGAATTTGTAGGAAATGGCATTTCAATCTCTCTTGTTTACGCCAGTGCTCTAGGCGCTGCCAGTGTACTCAGGCATCTGCAGGGCAAAAGAGCCACAGTCAGGTAGAGGACTGCAAGCCGCACCACATTCTAAAATATGCAATTGTAGAATAAATAGAGATGCAGTCAAGGATCCCCTGAACCCTAGCATTTCTGAAAATAGGCACATCCAGGTGCCAGGCTTGAAAGTACGCATGTGAGGGACAGTCCAGGTTTGCTACTGAGTGGGTGGCTACTGAGCAGCTCTCCCAGGCTGCGGTGACACAAGTCTTGTTTCAGAAACCAGATTTTCTTTGAGGACTCTGGATAAACTCTTGGTCTTACTACCTGGTTGACCTGGGAAACCTACACCACATAGCAAAGGAACCAGAGAGATTGGGATGGAGTTCGGAGTTTCGGCCATCTGTGTCGGGTCTCTACTTCATTCTGGGAAACATCCTGTTTAAAAAGCTAAGAAAAACTTTCCAAGGCAACACGAAATCCAAGTTCAGTGTAGATTCAGAAAGTCGCTGCCTCAAGGATTCCATGAACCTCTACCTGTGAAAGGTGGGGGAAATGGTTCTGACCCAACTTAGAACTCAATGCATGTGTAAAATGGACCATCCAGCAGGTGGCTCTTCCTGAATAAGACGTCCTGATTTTTTCTGCCTTCTTGTGTTTTCCACTCTGAGACCAGGAGCAGGCTATGGACACCAGTCTGTGGCATTGAGGACCATTCCTAGTCATTGTGGGTATTTAAGGCGGAAGATATCAGAAGGAAAAACTATTAAATTCAGACTCCACCACTGACCGTTACATGCCAAACACTTCTAGTAACAAGATGTTGGATACAATCTGACAAAATGAAATCAAACAACTTGCTAATACATTTTTTATCCCTCTTTCTTTCACCTTCCATCACACAGTATAACAAATTCAGGCAGAAGTTACTGAAATTTCATAGAATATTTCATAAACAAGCAGTTGTTCTATTATTATATCACTATTCCTGATGGCTCACAGTCTAAGCCTCCCTTTTCATAAGTACCTGTTATTGTTTGTTCTTTCTGAGTCTCTTGCCTTTTCAGTCTTCTCTTCCAAATAAAACAAACTTTATCTATTAAAATACAACAAGGTCTCCTTCAGGGAGTGATAGACTTGGTTACTGAAGTTCACTATCCTATCAGCTGGTTATATGAAAGAAACTTCAAAAGCTGGGCCCAAAATAACCCCAACCAAGTTCACCAGTTTGCAGACTGCAGACTAAATCTGGCCTGCAAATATTTTGTTTGGCTGACCCTGTGACTTTTGTTTGGTTTTGTCTTGTTTTTTTTTTTTCCATAATAAATTGGAATGATTTTTGGCAAAAGATACTTTCTCAGATTTCATAGGCCCACCACTCTCTATTGTCTTATACTTGACACTGGTTCAAATTTTTATTTAACTTGCAAGAAAGTTGTAGACATTTGGGTTTGATGCCTGGCCTATGTTGTTAAGTAGTGATAAGAAGTACCCGTGTTTCATCCCCAGTCTTATGATAAAATCTGTCAACACTTTACCTCTAACTTTTGTGCTTATATTTGTGCTTTATGAGATGCTCTTTATCAGATAAAGATGACCTTTTTATTCTTAATGTATTATAAGTTATTATCATGAATAAATGTTGAATTTTATCAAGTACTTTTTCTACATATATGGAAAAGACCATACAATTTTTCTTCTTCTTTCCCTGTTAAGTGCTAAATTACACCACTTGATTATCAAATGTTAAGCCAACATTATATGCGCAGAGTAAATCCTTCTTGGAAATATATATTATTCTTTTTATATGCAGCTGGGTTATGTTTCCAATGATTTTGTTTAGAATCTTTACCTCAGTTGAATAAAGAGCTTGGTCTTTAATTTTCCTTTTTAGAAAAGAACAAGATTTTGTTGACTTGTGGTATCAAGGGGATGTTTGGCTCATTAAAGGAGTTGGAAGATGTTTTCTCTTCTTTATTTTCTGGAAGAATTTGAGAAAAGTGATCCTATTTCCCATGGTGGGAAGGTTTCCATTTCAAATTCAGTTTGTTTAATAGAGCTATTTACAATTTCTTTTTCTTGATGTGACATTTTTTGGATAATTGAGTTTTTCTAAAAATTCGACCATTCTCAAAATTAAAATTTCACATTGTTGGTATAGTGTTCTAATTAATGTCTTCCCAATACCTTCCTTATGCCTGTATAATTAGTAATGATTATTTTTTATTTCTGATATTGGTAATTTAAATATTTTCTCTTTATTTTTCATCAGTCTTGGCAGCAGTTTATTGATTTTATTCGTCTTATCTCAGAACCAACTTCTGAATTTATTTTCCCTAGTATATATTTTTATTTTAATTAATTTTAATTTACAACAATGCAGATATGACTGCACCATAAGGCATAATTAAGTACCCAGGTGTTTGCAATTACATGCGGAACCATTATGAACGTGATAGTACAGATTCTGACAAGACAGATGTATTATATAGTTGTCCTAATAGCGTCAGCAGTATTGTCATCAAAATTGTAATTTTCTGAGATGGTGAACAGCTTGTGAAAGTTGTCAGAATAAAAATGGAGTCATTGATGTTAAGAAAATCTTGACAAATAAGCCAGGAAAGGCCATGAAGAGAGAGTTCACATGCTTGTATGCCTGATGAGAAAGTTTCTACGAAAACCACAACTTTGCACAAGGGTCATTGTAACCACCTATAAAAAATACTTTTGCAAGCATATCTGCCCAGCAACTGGCTATCTAACCTCAGACAGGGGTCACCCTTATTATTTGTTTATCTTTGTAGCCAAAGATAATTATTTCAAAAAAGAAATCATGTAATTCTCCTTTTTTTCCCCTTAGAAAACCTTTGTCTTCTTTACCCTGTGAATATGCACACAGTTTACTATGGCATGCTTATTCCCATAGCAATTCTCTATTCCCGGATAAACATCTTTTCTTTTAGATAGCCTCTCTCTGTTTGTTATTTAGGTTGACGAGATCATGGTATCCTTCCAATCAAACCAAATACAATCTTCTCCAATTTACAGTTATTCTTGGAAGATTCAATGTATGTTAAAACTGTACAAAAATATTTTTTATTTCTGAAATAAGATAGACTCTAGGTTCAGAAAATGTAGGTTTGTTTTAGAAGCTATGTAAATATCCAGTGAGACAATGTGGAAGTTGTACGGGATATAACATAAATACTTGACTGCAATAACATTATATTCTTGCTCTCTTGCTGGATGTCAAGGAATTTCAAGTCACTTTGACCAAAGTACAAAGCTTTCTAAAATTTCCAAAATATCCTGGTGTAGCTCTACCATCCCCACTGAGGTATAACCACTATGATAGGGAGAATTCATATGGCAGCTTACCCTCATGTTTTCATTGTCAAAAACTGATCTTTCATTAATTATTCCACATCTGCTATTGTTTGGCATTAATGTCTAGGCTCCACTTTGGCTTTCATGCTAGAATATGTTGTGACTCCCCAGGGATTACCCTAGCAGGCTGTATTCAGACTATTCTGACTAGGTAATAAGGCACACTTACTGCTGCTCTATGAATACCAGTGAAAAATCTGCTCCCCACCTGCATACTGATGCTGATTTTGGTCCCTCAAAGCCTCTATGGATATGCCTCCATTACACTTCTTAGACCTTCCTAGATTGACTTCCAGTCTGCCTGAAGCCCTTTAATTTCAGCAGGTAGTCATATTAGCAAAAGAGACCCTGGGGGTATTTTCTAGATCAAAAATTGGCATCAGGCTTGAGTGGAAGATCAGTATGGTCTTGATTGGGTTTGGTGCTTTAGTTCATTACACATTCTAGGAGCACTGTCAAGGCCCATATGTCAATTTCAAATTCCTTCACCCATGCTTTAACCTGGTTACTACTTCTGCCTTTTCCAGCCCTAAACTACTTCCTCCCTTGGCCCAGTGTGGTACTGTGTGCCAATTACAAAACTGGCGTTCTCCAAGCTAGTAGCAAATTCTAGGATAATGATAACCCACCAAATTACAGGGACTGCAGTTTCCAGTACCATAGGGAGCTGGGATTTCCTCTACTGTGAGTCCCTGCCACTAATGAATTCAACATGTGCCTAAGACTAACTGATTCCCTGGCACCCTCAGCTCAGGGACTTGGTGGCACTGGCAGTACTGGGACAGGTTCCCTCTTTCAAGCCCACCTACCTAGGTCATACATCAGCTCTGTTCTGACCTATTCCTTGACATGAATTTCTGCTTCCTTTCTAAACTTGATGTGAGGCCATTGTTATCAGCACTTCAGCCAGTGACTCTCTGTTGCAAGAGCTACTCAGATACTCACCTGACTTCATGAAACTCCTCCCTTTTTGGTACAACTACTTTTGCCCCATAGACTCAGAGACTCTTAGAGATAAGCAATAGCGGCTCACCAATGCATTGCCAAAACAAGAGCTGAAAAGGAGCCTGATGTTTGCGGGAGTACTGACTTGTTTGTATTTGTGTTTTAGTCATGTTTTCCTCTTCCACTCTCCTCTATGCTGTGACCCTGCAACAATTGTCAGAGGGACATACGTAAACCAGTTTCAACATAACTAAAAAACAGTCAATAACTGGTTAGTCAAACTTTGTCTAGGCATAGATGTGGTCTAAGGAGACAGGGTAAACCTAGGGAAAGCATCTTTTCTGTAAAGAATGCTATTTAGCTAGGCAGCTACTCCAGCATGGGATCGTTGATTACACTTACACTGGCATTGAACTTGTGTGTGTGTTTCTGAATTGCTGTTAACTTTCATGATTTTTCTATATCCTAATATTTTTCAGTGCTCTTTGATTTGAGTCTTAACTCACTTGCCACTGTTGGCACTATTCATATTCTACCAAGTTCAAACAAACCCAGGTCATATTTGGAGATGCTCATGTAAGTAGCCTTTTGGGAAAGTTAGCTTCTTCCCAATTTTGGCTGCAAGCTGACCTCTCTTGTGTGTGGACTGCTCCTAAATTGGGTGTTTAAGGTAGGTAGGTAGTACTAACAATGCATTATGAAATGAGAGCACATGTAGAATGGACCATGGGGGCTATCAGTGTGAATAAGCTACATAGACACGGACTAGAACTTTTCTTTGTACATGTTTTCCTTATAGTTAGTCACTAAAAATTATAGAGCTTTGGTCACAAAAATGTATTTCTTATGCATAATCATTGAAACCAGAAATGTAACCTGACTCTCCATTTGAAACAGGGTATTTTATTCTGGTTTTTCTTCATGGGAAGTGGCTGACTTCAGTAGAGTAGAAATAGAAAGTTAGAAGTTTATAAAGAAGAACCAAAGATGTGTAATGCCCAAGGCGCATAGTACAGTGCTCAACAAATCAAATTTCATATTTGAAATTGAATATGACTAAATGGTTTTATCACACTGGATTTGTAAATAACTAAGGTATATTTGAGTTAAATTTTGGTTGCTCAAAAGCTTTCTAAAGTATTTAGGAAGAGCTTCAAGATAGCTGACGAGAGGCATCAGTACTCACCTTCTCCACCAAGAACCTAACTAGTGAGTAGATAAGCACACTTTAAAAGGTCATCTAAGAGAAAACACTGAAAAACAGCAGAGAAATGGCAGGAAACATTGCAAGGAAGGAGAGAAAAGTGAGGCAGCCTGCTTTACCTGAATTGACTGGTAGCCCAGGCAGGCTCCCCAGTGTGGGGAAGGGTAAGAGAGAGACCACCAGAGATCCAGATTCCCACTGCAGATCCTGTGATCCTAGTTACAGGAGAGACTCTCCACCCTGTGAGCCCTGAGACTACCATAGGGAGCTGCCTAGAGATAGCTTGACTGTATTCCTCTATCAAGGGGGCTCACTCTGGATCCCACACACCCCTGAGCTCCAACAGCTACAGCATGATGTCACTTTGAAAGACTAGCCCCCACCAGAATGTATCCTGCCCTAGGCCAAACAGCCCTTCCATCTCCATATCCCAGGAGCCCCACTGATATCCCCAGCTTACAACTGCTACCACAACCAGCTGCTGCCTCCAGGGGCAAAGTTTGAGCCATTGGCAGCAAACCTGCTGCCCCCAGCAGTGGAGTCACTGTGCGTTTTTATGTACTCCAAGAACTTACTCCTCTGCTGGCAGCAATGGGGACAAAGGCCAAGACACTGGCAGCCACTCCATAGCCCTCATCAGCAGAGCTACCCAAAATTAATAATCACCCTGAGAACAGGCTCCCTTGCTTACAGCTGCCACCTGGGCTTAAAGCATGTGCCTCTCAATGGCCTGCTACAGCTGATGGCACTGAAAGCCATCTTGCCCTTCCCAGTAGCAGGGCTGCAATCCCTACATGAACATTCTGCTGGGGGTCTGAATCACTGCTTACCACAGAAAACATCTGCATATATCACTGGGGATCCTGAGGATAGGTCTACCCATCCTAACTTTGCCCAATCACTCCTAGCACCTGAACATGCCCCAAAGTTGGGACCTATGTACTCCTCCCAGGAGCCTGAGAATGGACCCATCCAACCTTCCACTACCAATATGGCTGGCACCCACTTACTTGATGTTCTATCTGCAGAACTGGAGACTGGCCTGCTCAGATCGTTGCAGCCACTGCCAAAATCTGCATGGACTACTTGGGAGACAGAGGGTTGTCCTGCCTATGCTTCTGCCATCACCTCTGCCACACCCTCTGCCTGAAGACCTGCAAACCTGTCTGACCCACTGCTACCAGTACTGGCAACCTGAAAAGATGCCTAGAGGTCCAAATATCAGCCTGCCTAGACTTACTAACACTGGTACCAGTATTTGTCTGTCTGAGGCCCCAAACAGGCATGCTTAGACTGCCACTGTCACCCCTGGGGCCCAAGGAATGGTCTAATTTTGGCTGTGTTGTGTTCCCAACAAAACTTCATCAGAATCCCCACTAACAATCATACTTTAAGACACTGAGGAAACTGCAAACACCACTGGTGCTGTTGATAGCTAAAGAAGTTATATGAAGACTATACTATGGCACATACCCAGAATCAAAGCCACGTTCTCTACCCAACCAATACTAAAAATACATCTTCAGAAAAAGTTTCTCCCATATGAAAGCAAATTCAAATGATTGGAAAAAACAACTGCTACAACAGATGTGCAGATATCAATGTAAGACAAAAGAAAAATGAAAAAACATGAAAACACGATACCTCCAAAAGAACACAATAATTCTTCAGCAACAGATTTCAGTGAAAAATAAATTTATGACATTCTCAAAAAATAATTCAAAGTAAAGATATTAAACAAGTTCAGTGAGATATAAGAGAGCACACATAAACAATACAAAGAAATGAGAAAAATAGTTTAGGATATGAATAACAAATTTGCCAAAGAGGTAGATATGAAACAGCACACACACACACACACGATTCTGGAACACAAACATACACACACAAAAATTCTGCAACTATTGGCTGCAATAAAAAATAATTTCAAAATCTTCAATAGTAGATTAGATTAAGCAAAAGAAATAATTTCAGAACTAGAAATTAAGATTTTTTAATAACACAGTCAAACAAAAATAAAGAAAAAAGAATAAAAATAAACAAAGTGTATATAACACATTGGACACGATCAAGTGACCATACATTTGAATTTTTAATTTCTCAGAAGATAAAGAGAAAATAGAAGGGACAGAAAACTCATTGAACAAAATAATAACTGAAAACTTTCCAAGTATAGCAAGAAATTTAGGCATCCAGACACAGGAAATTCAGAAATCCACGAATAGACATAATCCAAAATGATCTTCTCCACTGCACATTATAGTTAAACTGACAACAGTCAAAGAAGAAGAAGGAATTATACAAACAGAAAGAGAAAAGCATCATTTATAAGGGAACCCTCATTAGACTAATAGCTGATTTCTTATCAGAAATCTTACATCCAAGGGAAAATGGGATAATATATTTAAAGTGCTGAAAGAAAAAAATAAAAGGCCAGATAAGGATACTAACCTACCAAAGTTATCTTTCATAAATGAAGGAGAAATAAAGCTTTTCCCAGAAAAGAAAAAAACTGAGATAGCTTATCACTATTAGGTCAATCTTACAAGAAATGCTTAAGTGAATCCTGGATCTGGAAGTGAAAGGATAATATCTACCATTATGAAAACTTATAAAAATATAAAACCCACTGGTAGGGAAAACACACAAATAAGCAAGAGAAAAGATTCAAATATTTCCTCTACAGAAAACCACCAACCCATAATGATAAAAGAGAAAGAAAGGAGCAAACAATATGTAAATCAATCATAAGTCAATAAATAAAATAAAATGTCAGGAACAAGCCCGAACATGCCAATATAATAATCTTAAATATAAATGTATTAAACTTTCCACCTAAAAAACATAAATTGGCTTAATGGACTTTTAAAAAAGTGATTATACAGGAAAATTATCAGTAAAGGCACTTATAGACTGGGTGGATATGTCTATATGTGAGAGTAAAAGGATGGATAAAGATATTCCATGCAAAAGGAAACCAAAAGTAGGCATGAATAGTCATACCAGATAAAACACATTTTAAGACAAAAACAGTAAAAAGAGACAAGAAGGCCATCATATAATAATAAAGGGATCAATTCTGCAAGACCATGTGGAAATTTTTAACATACATGCCCCCAGCACCAGACGAACCACTATTAGATCATTATAGATCTAAAGGGAGAGATAATCTCTAATACAATAATAATTTGGAACTTAAACAACCCACTCTCAGCATTATACACAGTATCTAGGCAGAAAATTGATGAAGAAATACTGGATTTTAAATGTGGTTTAGACCAAATGAACCTAACATTTGAAGAACATTTTATCCAACAGCTACGGAATACACATTCTTTTTGTCAGCTCATCGAACATTCTCCAGGATAGATGATACGATATGACATAAAACAATTCTCAGCCAATTTTAAAAATTAAAATGGTATCAAATATCTTCTCAAATGAAAATGAGGTAAAACTAGAAATTAGTAACAAGAGAAATGTTGGGAACTGTACAAATACAGGGAAATTAAACAACATACTCCTGAATAATGATTAGGTTAAGGAAGAAATTAAGAAATAAATGAAAGGATTTCTTGAAACAAAGGAAAATCAAAACACAACATACCAAAACCAATAGGATACCAGTTAAAGCAAAGCTAATAATGAAATTTATAACAATAAAGGCTTATATTTCAAAAATGTAGAAAGATTTCAAAGAAACAATCTATTGATTCACCTGAAGGAACTAGAAAAATGAGAACAAACCAAACCCCAAACTAGTAGAAGGAAATAAATATAAAGATTGGAGCAGAAATAAAGACAAGAAATATACAAAGGAGCAATGAAACAAAACTTTTTATTTTAAAAGATGAACAGAATTGCTAAAATGCTATCGAAAGTAACCAAAGAAAAAAGAGAAGATGAAAATAAAAAAATAGAAATGAAAACGGAGACATTACAACTGATACCACAGAAATATAAAAGATTATCAGAGACTATTATGAACAACTATACACTAATTCTAACAAAATGAAAAACCCGGAGAAAATGGATGAATCCTAGACACATACAACCTACCATGACTGAATCAGGAAGAAGTAGAAAACCCGAACCAAATAATAATAATGAGAATGGATCAATAATAAAATTATTTCCAACAAAATAAGTCCAAAACCAATGGCTTCACTTCCTAATTCTAACAAACGTATAAAGAAGACTTAATACAAATTCTCCCCAAACATTCCAAAAAGTTTGAGGAGGAAGAAATTCTCTTAAAGTCATTCTGTGAGGCCAGCGATATCCTGATACCAAATTCAGACAAGGACACAACAATCAACCAATCAATCAATAAAACTATAAGTCAATATACCTGATGAACATAGATGCAAATGTCTTCAACAAAATAGTAGCAAACAGCAATACACCAGCACATCAAAAAGATAATACCCCATGATCATGTGGGATATATCCTAGAAATGCAAATATAGTTCCAATATGCAAATTAATTAATGTGATAAATTGCATATAATATCACATTTATTAATGTGATATTATATACTAATATAATATCAATGGGAAGAAAGAAGCCAAATGAGCATTGTGATTGAGGCTGTAAAAACATTAATTTGATAAAATTCAACATCCTTTCATGATAAAATGTCTCAGAAAACTTGGCATACAAGGAACATACTTCAAAATAATGAAGTTCATATCTGAAAAACCGACAACTAATATCATACTAAATGGGTAAAATCTGAAAGGCTTTCTTGTAAGAAGTAGAACAAGACAGGATGCCCACTTTCACCACTCCTATTCAGCATAGTACTGGAAGTCCTAGCCAGAGAAACCAGCAAAAGAATGAAATAAAAGCATCCAGATTGGAAAAGAGGAAATCAAATTGTCCCTTTTTGCTGGTGTCATGATTTTATATCTAGAAAAACCTAGAATCCACCAAAAAACTCTTACATGTGATAAATAAGTTTGGCAAAATTGCAGGATACAAAATCAGCATACAAAAATCAGTAGTGTTTCTATATACTGATAATGAATTATCTGGAAAAGAAATCAAGAAGGCAATCCCATTTATAATATCTATAAAAATCATACTTAGGAATGAATTTATCCAAGGAAGTAAAGGACCTCTATAAGAAAAACTAGAAAACACTGATGAAAGAAATTGAAAAAGACACAAACAATTGGGAAGATGTCCCATCCTCATGGATTGGAACAATTAATATTGTTAAAATAACCATATTGCCCAAAGCAATGTATAGATTCAGTGCAACCCCTATCAAAATACCAATGTCATTTTTTTTAAAGAAAAAGAAGAAATATCCTAATATCTGTATGGAACCAAAAAATCTCTTGAATAGCCCAAGCAGTCCTGAGAGAAAAAATAATAAATCTAGAGGCATTATACTACTTGACTTCAAAATAGTATATTCCAAGGCAATAGTAATGAAGACATCATTGTGTTGGTTTTACCAACAGACACATAGACCAATGGAACAAAGTGTAGAACCTAGAAATGAATCCATGTATTTATAGCCGGTTGAATTTTGACAAAGTCGTCAAGAATGTACACTGGAGAAAGGACACCCTCTTCAATACATGGTGCTGGGAAAATTAGGCATATACATGCAGAAGAATGCCATTGGACCCCTATCTATCACTATATCTAAAAATAAACTCCAGACAGATTAAAAACTTAAATTTAGGAGTCAGTACTATAAAACTGTAATAATAGAAGAAAACATAGGGGAAACACTTTAGATAATTAGTCTAGGCAAGTATTTTACAACTAAGACCCTAAAAGCATAGGTAACAAAGATAAAAATAGACAAATGTCAAAGACAGAAGAGAGAAGCTGCAAAATGTGAGAAAATATATTTGCAAGCTTTTCTTCTAACAAGGGACTAATTTAAGAATATATAAGGAATGCCAAGAACTCAAAGGCAAATAATAATAATAATCCATTAAAAATGGATAAAGTATCTGAATAAACCTTTCTCACAAAAGACATTAATGCCAACAGATATATGAAGACATGCTAAACATCATCAATCATAAGGGAAACACAAATCAAAACCACAATGAGATATCATCTTACTCCAGTTAGAATGACTACAACTATAAAAAAAGGCAAAAAATGACAGACCCTAGAGAGGGTGCAGAGAAAAAGGAACTCTTATATAGTGTTGGTGGGAATGTAAATTAGTAAAGCCACTATGGAAAACAGTATAAAAATTTCTCAGAAAACTAAAAATAGAATTACAACCATCTAGCAATCCCACTAATAGATACGCGTCCCCCAAAGAAGAAATTAGTATATCAAAGGGATACCTGCACTCTCGTGTTGACTGCAGCGCTAGACACAGTAGCAGCAATGTGGAGTCCACCCAAGTGTCCATCACAGATGAATGAAAAAAGAAAATATAAATACAAACATAAATATAGACACACGCACACAATGGAACACTATTCAATCATTAAAAAAATAAAACCATATCATTTGTCAAGGAGCAGATAGAACTGGACATCCTTATGTTAAATGATACAAGCCAGGCACCGAAAGACTAATATTGCATATTCTCCATCATACGTGGGAACTACAAAACTCAAGCTCATGGAGGTATAAAGCAGAAAGACAGACACCAGAGGCTAGCAAGAGTGTGTGGGGCGGGGGGAATGAAGAGAGACCGGTTAATGGGTAAAAACACATTGTTAGATGAAAGAAATAAGTTCTAATGTTTGAAAGCAGAATAGAGTGACTATAGTTAACAACAATACATTGTATATTTTAAAATAGCTAGAAGAGAGAACTTGAAATGTTTCTAATACACAGAAAATATATATTCTCAAGGTGATAGATACCCCCAATACTCTATAGTCTGTGCATATAGTTAAGATTTCACATGTATCCTGTATATACAAATATTATGTATCAATAAAAATATCAAATCATGTAGCTTTATGCACTCAAACAGAACTGAAGTTCTCCATCCACTTGTAGGTTCACAATTCCAGATCACAAACATCTCTCAATGCTTTGTTACATTCCCCAGCTCCATCACCAATGGCTGGACCATCTTATGAAATACTTTGTCATTGGACAGAAACCTCATTTAAGGGAAATTGCAGACCAAAAGAGAATCTGGTTCCACCAAAATTCTATGGCCTTTACCATGAATCTGCTGTGTTGCTAACATAGAAAATTCGGCCATAAGGATAAGAAAGCCTGCCACAAAAAGTGAATAAAGTACTCTTTGTAAGGAGCATAAACTGGGAGGTTAGAAGGGGTATTTAAAAAATATGAAAATCTGAAGATTCCATTTCTGGAAATTGTCACACATATTTCCTTGGTATAAAGATATATATTTAAGAAATCAGCAAAAATACATGACATCCAACTGGTTTAAGAAAGTATGTACTGCACGTATGTAACAGGCTGCTATATCATCACATTTCTTAATGTAGATCCATACTACATACCATTAAAAATATTCAACAGAGTGTCTAGAGAAAAAAATGAGTTATGGAACATACCTGGCTAGTCAAATTTTAGGGAAAATATGTTAATTCATATGTTCCTACAAAATCTGAGTAGCTGATATACATCAGTATGTCATAGTGGTGGTTATCTCTGTTGAGGTTTTAGGCAAGACTATTTTTTAATTTTTTGCAATAAATGCAAATTGCTTATATAATAAATATGCTTACTACAATAAAAAGTATAATGTTTCCCAATGCCTAGGCTCTACTGACTATGGAATAAAAGTGGGTCCCTAGAGTTGTTGAGTGGCTGTGTGGCCTTTCTCTGTTGCCTAAAAACCCAGCTCTTGTTTTGGAAACTTCTGTCCTACATTCAATGCTAGCTGAGTTGGCATGAAAACCCTGCTGGCCTTAGCCTTTACTGTAAGTGAAATTGGTTCATTTCATCACATAGTTTGAATGAAATTTATAGTCTAGTTAGGGAATGATTATCTCCTTTTTTATACAGTCTTACTCACCACTTTTATCTATAAAGTTGGACCTCTTCCTATTTCTCTTTTTTCTTTCAAAATTTTCTCCTCAAAAGGGACAAGACTACTTCTCACCACTCACTGAATTCTACACTGGAAATTGAAAAGGCCTATTTTCCTATATATTTATGTCTTTCAGTACAGTCAGGATGGTAACATGAGCTGTTTCAGAAAATCTATGTGTGTGTTCTTATTTTCAAGAGAGGCCATTCACTTATTTATTGCTGTGTAGTACACTCAGAACAATCCTAGATGATAGGTCATTTAACAAGTAAAAAAAAAAAAAAATGGGTAGATTTTTGCCTAAATCACCTAGCAAGTAAACGGCAGATTTCAAAAGACTTAACTGAGCTCAGATCTTCTGATTCCAAAACAAATTTATTTTGCTGCACAGAATGGCCAATCAAGCATGTAGTTCATAGCAAGCAGTTCTAAATGGCTGGTTATAGCCATAGCATGAGCTGCATAAAGACCCCATCAGTGTGTTTAGTACGTTTTAATTATTCACTGCTGAGCCGCTCTGCTGGTTCTATAATCCTAGTCTTTGGGAGGCTGAGGCAGCAGGATCATTTGAAGTCAGAAGTTTTAGACAAGCCTGGGCAACATAGTGAGAGCCCATCTCTAAAGAAAAAAAAAAAGAGAGAGAGAAATATTATTCACTGCCAATTTGAACTATAAAAGACAAGCAACCAGGAGGAGCGTGGAATACTCAGCATTCCGTGCCCATTAGGATTAAGTCAGAGCTGTATTTTCTCTAAGAGCATAATCTACTTTACTTACCTTGGTATCCCTCTTGGTATTAGTTGTCAAGATATTAGAATATTAGAACTTATATATACTTGGATTTTTCTACATTAGTATACAAACAGCCAGCAACTTTTAATCAAAAAAATTTTTTTCCCATAGGAGAAAAATTTAGCCGTATTGTTGACTTGCTTTAGGCCTTTCTTCAAAAGAGATTGAGTGGATAGTTTGGAAGAGCACTGGCCAAAGATGTTTAGGTAAGGAAAAAGAGGTCTCATGCTGAAAGATGCCTTTACTCAAAGGCAAGTGGCAGACGTTGGTAAGCACCAGAAAGCCATCGTGATCATGATAATTCTTCCACGCATTGAATAGGTGCTATAGTTTAGGTTCTTTGGGAACTTCCTTTAAATTTCACTACAGCTGTTTCATAGGTGAGGCAACCAAAGTTCAAGTACAGAGAATGCCCAACCCAAGACGCTGAGAAATGACAGAGTTAAGCTTTTAGACCCTTTTCGTTTGACTTCAAAGTCCTACTTTCCATGAAACTTCAATACCCCTACACTTCCACCAGGCCTCTATCATAATTCTTATGCTTTCCCCAGTGCTGCTCCATGATGAATATTGCAGGCACTGTTGACTGATACAATAAGCAAAATAAGAGTTTATCAGTATAATCATATGGCCAATGGGAATTTCTGAAACATACAAAAATCCAAAAGGCATGAGATTTTTGTTACTATAAATACAAATCCTGTCTATTCTTCCCTGAAAGGTGTTGTGATACAAAACATCGAAAATTGCTTCTTGAAAATAAAGAAGTCTTCTGCTCAGTTTTGAATCCATTCCAAGCCAGAGGAACTCTTCTTGCGCTGCGGTTTGAAACAAAGCGCTGAAATGATACATGTCCCTTGCTAGATGGTAAACCGCAGTCCCTTCATTCAGATGACCTCAAGGCCTGACCAGAGACTACTCAGCTGCTTCTTCTGGTTACCTTTTCATGCTGGCTTGTCCTTAATATAGCTAATTTCCCCCAGATGTATCAGCCACTGGCCCTCTTTAACCCTTGCTGGTCTCACATGCAGCACTGACTGCTTTCCCGAGACAAAGGAGAAAAATGGAAAAAATGGTAAAAATTTCCAGTGGTGCACCTTTTAGAGTGGCAGTGGTCTGCAGGAAAACCTACCAAATACATGTTTTTATTCCGAATAGTTTATTTTAAAAAATGTTGAGAATATACGAAAAGAAAGAATGGCATAATAAGCCCCTATATGCCATTATCTAGCTTCAGCAAACTTACTTCATATATATTCTTACCTATATACCCCTGGCTAAATTATTTTCTAGCAAATCCCAGATAAAATTTTACTTTAGGAATGAACATTTCAGTGCATAACTGTAAAAAGGAAGGGATTTTTTTCTTTTTACATAACCACAATGTCATGATTATATCTTAAAAAATTAGTAATCCCTGAATATCATCAAATATTCAGTGTTCACGTTTCCCATTATCTATCTAGAGTTATAAATTTTTCTTGTTTCTTTGAATCAGGGTCCAAACAAGGGTACATGTATCCCTTGATATAACCTTTAAGCCTCTGTTTACCTACTGGCTTCCCTTTTCCATCTTTCTTTTCCACTTTGAAATTTATTTGGTGAAGAAAATCAATTGTTTGTCCTATAGGATTTTGCTGACTGAGACCCCATAAAGTAGTTGAACACCCCCATAAAGTAGTTTAACATGGTCTCCTGTCCTTTGTGTTTTCTGTAAGTTAGTAACCAGATCTAGAGAACTGAACAGATTCAGGTTTGATATATCTGAAGACTCCTTTGGAGAAGGTGCTGTGTTCCTCCATCAGGAGGCGCTGATTATCTGGTTATCTTCCTCTTTGGGGGGAAAGAATATTAGCAGTAATTGATGTTCAATACCTAGGTCCATAATTTGTTTGGAGTCACAAAAAGGTAACATACCAATATTTTTAATTTCTTTTTTATTAACTTGATAAAATACCACAATAAAGAAGCCTTACTCATCTACTATTTGGTTACATAGTGGTTTTATTGCTTATGAGTTTTCAAACTGATGAGATGGTTAATAAGTATCTTTCAATGGTCAACCCATTATTTGTGAAAGTATCATTATGAACTCATGAATTTAAATTTACTTCATCTATTTCAATCTTTCGTAATTTGTTTCATTGATCCTCGTATTTCCTCAACTCCGATAGTTTCTGCCAGGTGATTTTCAAGTCTTTGACACAAAGCTAGTAATTTTAATAGCTTTCTGTTTGTTATTTAATGTGACAAGAGTTTCTGAGATGATCTTGTATATTTCCTGTACCAAACCTGGAAATAGCCATTATTCTGGGGAGCTCCGGTTTCTTTCTGAAGGAAATTGGATTTCAACACCAAATTCTGTGTGTTGAGGGGATTTATTGCTACTGAGTATGTCAGAATGTCTTCTTCGGTTGAAAAGTTTAGAAAATGGTTTCCTTTAAGTAGACAATATCAACAATTTATATTGATATTTCACATTCAGGAATAAAAGGATTTCACTTAAATCTCTTCTCTCTCACACTGGTTTTTCCTTTCTACCCGGCCAAGAATCTCACTTGTGAGAGACACAGGATTATCGAATTATAATAGCACAGAGATATAAATTGTACACAGAGCATTTTTTCTGAATAACAGAATCACTACCACCTATGGTATTATTACTGAAAACTGTTTGAAATTCCTATGTAGTTTTTTTTTTATCCTTAACGTGTACACCTCCAGGGATGTACAGTTTTGAAAACTATTTTTTGAGTTATTTAGATTAGTACTTTTCTGTGTGATTATGACAGCAATTAGTTACCCATTTCAATTACTTTATTTTGTTTGAGTTTCAATTTTTAGGGATTTTTAGAATCTACTTATCATGTGAAATGTTTACATGGTTTCCTAGATAATTCTATAAAGCAAGAAATAGTCAATGAATCTTCTATTCTTGTCCCTTCCCCCACTCACTCTGTAGCCTGAGAAAGAAATAAAGATTGGTACTTATAACTATTACATGCATTAATATATTTTCCCCTCGCTATACTCACTTATTCATAGTGGTACGATTAACTATGTGCTAATGCTCACCAGACCTTTAATCCGATGTATCTCCAGTCACTTTAATTGCCTGAAAGTTATTCTCCAGTGGATTCCTCGGGGACAACTCACTGGATGTTGATAACACTTTGGCTTTATACTTGCAGTCTAGCCAGATATAAAACACTTGGCTCAGATTTTATTTTCTGGTTCTCTTCAGAAGACATAAAATGCTGCTACCGAAAATAGCAGACAACCTGACTTTCTTCCAATTATAAGCAACTTAGACATTTCGTACAAAGGCCAAAAGAATTTATTTACTTACTTTAAAGACCAGTCATTTTATTAGACTTGTCACAGTGTTTTCAGTCTATTTTCCAAGCTACATAATGTACCTTTTAAACATGTATTTTCTCATACATATTCTTAATTTTTGAAAAGTTAAACTATGGATTCTTTCATATCTATCTAATTTTATTGCTTTGGTTTTCTTTTTATTCATTTTTATTTCTATATGTTGTTTCTTCTTCTAATATCTTCTGTAAGACCAAATGCATTAGATATTTCCAGAGGGATGAGATCTGAATTGTACCCATCAAAAGCCCATCTTTGAGTAAAAATCAACTTTTCAGGAGTACAGTCCAAGCATAGACATGATTGACAAGAGGGTGTAAGTTGAGGGCATATTCTCTGGGAATCAGACCACAAACAGGTCCTCTGTTACCCAGTAATCTTAAGTCTACTTATTTTCTTAAGTGGTCAAAGTAAGAAATTATGTGAAAATTGCCTTCGAGATTATACAGAATTTCCAAAGTAAAATTTACTAAACTGTCCCAGGGGGACATTATTTATAATCGCCGAGGAAAGCTTTGTTTGTCCTAAGTGCCATTTTCCCTTTCTTGATAAGACCCATCATAACTAGGCTTTCCATTATCCTCCCCCCACTGCCAGGAATCTTAGGCAAACTGTGGCTCAATGTTGCAATAATAAACATAATTATGCAGAGATCCTTATTGCATACATGTCTCCTTTAACTTGGTACCAGCTTCTCTTTCCAAGATTTTAAACTTCAATGTCAAAGAACAAGATTTCAGAGAAGTTGTATATAATACTGCATTTGAAAACGTATTTTTTTCCCTCTGAGAAAATCTGGTCATTTCATCAGATTCTGGTTCTAAAAACAGGTATGTGCTGCAAAACGGATGTTGCACCCACTGCTTTTATACAGAAGCTTCGGTTCTAGTTTAGTTTTAAACCTTCAGTGATTTGTATCCTGATGAGAAGTTTACATTCTGAACCACATGAAGTCTTCCTTTGTCTTGACCAAACATAATTAATGTGAACTGATGAGTTTACAGGGCAGACTTCAACCACTGAAAATCAAGTCATGCTATTTATAGGGCCAGCCCACGTGATACAGAAAAATAAAGCTAAGCTCTTGTACTACAAGTATCATTAAGAGCCTGATAAACATTCAACAACTTCATTCATAGCATTGGATCTAGCGAGCTAGTACCACGGGTGATCATTCTAACAAATGTCCTTCTTAAAATAAGGCACAAACTACTTCAATAAAGTGTCTACTTAAGTTAGTTTATTTCCTTCCTTATCTAAATTTTTCTTCCATTATTGTATTGTGTTTTCTTGAGCATGGTTAAATGTCTTGCAGTCTTTTGGTGTACATTTATCTTATTGGCCATTAGCTTATTACCATATATCCAGTACCACTGGAGAAATGCTTCTACCCACTTAACCAAGAATTTAGGTCTGCTCAGATAGTTTCTTTGCTTCATGGATGAAGACAAAAGACTTTTCGAAACAGAGTGTTTTATAGAAGGGCTTTAGAACAAATGAATATCTGGCTCTTACCGTTAGTGTATCTAAATCTGTTAGTTGTTTTTCCCGTGTTTAAATATGGTTTAGAAAGCAGAATAGTCTATGACAAACTGAGATACAAGTAACACTGTTACTTAGATACAAGTAACAATGTTGTAACGCTAACATTGTTAGTGTGCCAAACTTGAACCTCGTAATAGAAGAGAGAAGTTGGCAACCTGACCACCCACTTATCAAACATTGACTTATAAATGGCAATTAGAATGTCTAGGCAATAGCCTCAAAAACTTATGATCATTATAACGAATGCTACAGTTCTGTTATCTGTCTATCTATCTATCTATCTATCTATCATCTATTATCTACCTATTTATACCAGCAGAGGTAAGAGGTAGAGAAGAGCATTAAGTACTTGTTAAATCAAATCTGACCAACTTGGAAGGTAAAAATTAAGCTTATGTTCAGAAATCCAGGGTATCTCAGGTAAATGCATAATTGAATGGAATCACTTAGCTAGAATGCGCTCATTTATGTTTCACCAGTGATTTAACTACTTCCGGAAACATTTTAAGTCTTTTTATTATTGAGTTATGATTGACAAGTAATTATATATATTTATGGTATGTAACACGTTTTGATATAATTACATCTTTATGTGATGATTCTCACAATAAAGCTAATTGACATATTCATGACCTGACCTAATTACCATTTTTCATGTTTGTGGTAAGAACACTTGACATGATACATCGTTATTAATTGTGATACGTATTAATGCATCTAGAATGTGAAATCTCTAGAATGTATTCCTTTTGCAACTGAAAATTTGTATTCTTTACCAAAAATTTTCTAATTTCTCCTGCTTCCTGCCCGGACAATCACCACTCTACTTTGTTTCTCTAAGTTTGACAATTTTAGATTCTGCACATAAGTGATATCTTGCAATAATTGTATTTTCATGTCTGGCTTATTTTACTTAGCATAATGTCCTCCAAGTTCATCTATGTTGTTGCAAATGACAGAGTTTCCTCTCTTGATCCAGTCATTTATAAATAGACAAGTAGATTGTTTTCATATCTTGGCTACTAGCATACAACAAGTTTGTAAGTCTGTGAGCAATAGATTAGCATTTAATAAAAAGAGGTTTGTTCACTTGAGAAATAAAATTGACTTCTGATTTTGAACCGATTAGAAATATAGTTGTAATTCACATTCTTCTTGCAGTAGCCTAAGAAGTTAGCGCTGAATAATTTCTTCCTTCCTTATGATTTAAGGCAATTTGATTGAAAGCTTTAAAATGTAGCAAATTTAGAATTGATTTGACATTTCAAAGTATTTAAAAAATGGCTGAAATGCTGGATAGTATTAACATACATAATTTCCCATAAGATGAGGAAAAACATCAAGGTAGAATGTCCCAAATCATTCACACTCTAAGCAAATGATTACACATTTTTGGTCTGTTGAATTATTCAATTATAATTTGCTGGACCTGAGATGGAAGGAAAAAGAATTGAGGGTGGAATTTGTTTATGCAATTTTTTAAATAAATTGTAGAGTCATCTTCAATTCTTGACATAGTCTCTAACACTGGCATTCTTTTCTTTTTTCCTGCTGATTCCATTCACAGAGACAGTGGTTCCTAAGTAGCCGAATATTTAGGTTGCAAGCTTACTAAGGTAAGTGAAGGCTCACCCATTGCTTTTGGTCAGACATCTGATTTTAATTGTTGGAGAGGTAGATAAATATTGATTTTATAGCTATAAAAAAACGGCATACCTTTTCTAGGCTTATTAGAGCTTACAGCTTGCCAGTTTTTGCACACACCTGCACACACACACACACACACACACACATACATGATGTCTGTAATAAAGGTTAGCTTCTGTATTCTTTGTTTCTCTAGTCTACTGATAACTTTCTAGAGGATAAATAAAACTCCAAATGTAACACTAGGCTAGAAAAGCAAACATACAAAAATGAAAAATGGGCCAGATTTCAGTTCAACTCACACTCACCCTCCCACACCCACCCTAACTCTCACTGGGGCTGTATTCCTCAGTTATTTATCCTTAAATCACACACTCTATCTCCCTAACACTTAATATTTTTCCTAACTGTACTTTAACCCCGGCCAAAAAACAAAAGACTAAAAACAACATCAAAGAAAACTCCACAAAGGTTTTAACTTTCCTTCCACCCCACCTCCCATCAAATGAATTCCTTACAAGTCAGGTCATGATTAACAATGCTAAGTTTTCAGTAGAATGATTCTACTGTTTTAACAAAAATTGGGATAATAAAGATGGGAGATTGAACATTGCCCTTAGGTTCTTGTAATCTAAATTGTATGCTATAGTCTTAAAAAACAAAAACAGGTTTTTTATTGTGTTATCACTATATAGGAAGCACAAAAGAGAAAATTTACTTTACTAAAGGTAACTCATTTTACACTAGACTCACTCAGCTTAATTGGTATTATTTTTCATCACTTTTCCCCAGCCTCCATGACTGCAATTTAAACTTATTGGTTCACAGAGTTGGGATGACAATTTATCTTTATTTTTTACTCCTCTATACATTCTGTAATCCCACAACCCAAAGATAAGCACTGTAAAAAGTTTCTCAAGGTTTTGTGATATTGATCAGCTTCTTTAATAGAGGAAATAACCAGGAAATATATCCCATGTCCCATTGCCTCTGAGTGAACGTGTGCAGGACTGTCACTGAACGAGGGGAGGCTCAAAATCCTGGAGACAGGACACCGCATGTGATTACGTGCACCATTTTAAATGTCAGACCAGCTTTGGTTTTCTTTGGGGAAGCGATTAAAGATAAAGATGTGCTACAGACTCCACCTGCCATGAAGAGCTGTTTTTGTAGTTCGGTATAAAAAATATTAGTAGAAAACAACTAAACTCCTATTATAATGGCTGAAGATAAACAAAACACTTGCCAGTATAGTAAATGTTTATTCCCACATTGGCATCTGCTCCTTAAAGGACCTGTAAAATCACAGTACACTTAAAAAGGTGAATTTTACTGTATGCAAATTGTAGCTAACAGCCTCAATGAAATGTTATATTTTAATAGCCCCTATGAGTTAGCTCTTAAAACCCAGAATGTCACTCTTATAACCTTATACTGTGCAACTGGAATGCAGAAAGTTACAATGAACATGATGATGATTTTAATTTGACGGGTTTAGTTTAGCAATTGATTAAGGATTTCAGTTCTAAATTTAAAATAACTTAGAGCACTGTGGCCAAAAGGAGCCAAGTTAAGTATTTCCAAGTTAAGGATTCAGTGCATTGGTAAACTTGATGAAGGTTTTAATCATTTAAAATTAAAATGTTTAAATAAAATTAATTCAAACATATTAGGAAGTCTTTTTATTTCTTTTCAAGTATTAATTAGAAAAGTACTCAAATATTCAGAATCTATAATTTATGTATTTTGCTTCTTTTCAGATTTCAAAAGTAACATATATGTTGTAATATGTGAACTAGAACAATGGAATTCAGAAACAAGCAAAACTAACAATCACCCACCCTAGCAGCCCAAACCCCATGACCCCATTCCACCCAGTATCAACCCTGGAGGTCTTATTTTATAGTTATCCACACCCCCTAATTTTGCTCATACAGATAGATATAGTCGTAGATACATCTGTATAGTGATGTAGTTTATGCCTTTATCCTGAAATAGAATCATAAGATAACCATTACTTGATATGGACTTTTTCCTACTTAACACACCCTGGACATCCCTCTAAGGCAATGGGTAGACATCCACTTTGTTCTTGTAATTTCTCCAAGCCAGCAGATGTACATACAATTTTATACAAATCATACATTGTGGATACTTCATAGTCGTTTTTGCCAAAACAAAACAAAACACTTTTATTTCTGCTGGTCTTACTTCCCCGTCCCATACTTTATTCTCCTCCCTCTCCTCCATTGTCACATAACCTTTTGTGATCTCTCTCTCTCTCACACACACACACACACACCCAGAGACATATATATAAATGCATACATATACACACTACACTTATTTTGTAATGACAAAATAAAATGTTAAATATTCTCCACTGAATGAGGCCATTTTCCTCACTCAACACATTTTGAAATCCCCTGCATGCCCCAAGTTAGTTCACATAGTTGGATTATTCTTTAATGATAGTTGCTAACATTGTTATAACCTTCGTGTATTACTTATTTAACCATGCTCCATTTGGTTGGCTTTCATCTCACCTAAGCTCTGGTGTTTTCTGCTTTCATCAGCGCTCCCATATTTTATTTTTTAAATATATTCCTTATATATATTCTGATATTCTTAAACCTATGGAAGAGTCCCAGAAGTCAGACTGAAGTGTATACGGATTTCTAATTTTAGCAGATATTTTCAGCTGATTTCCGTAAGGACTGTAATTTAACTTTCCACTTTTTTTTTTAACCATATCCATGTCATCAGTAGATGTTATTACTTAACTTGAGAACTTCTATAGGACAATTACTGGATCTTTTGATGTGAGTAGTTTTCAACAACGAGAGGTGGGAGAGAACTAAAACTCCTTCCTTCAAACGTCATGGGGCTCCTTTACCAGCAAAGTAAGGTCTCCATCTGAATTTCTCACGTGTGCATTTATTAGCACACAGTCCCCAGAGCAACCTAGCTTTTCCTTTAATCTACCTGAATCCCCACTGTTTGTCTTGATCATTCGCTGAGAGCACCTTGCTTTAAAGATTAATCACAAAAGAAATGCAAGAAAAATGTTGGCAGCAAGATTGTTTGTTTTTCAGCTAAAAAAGATGACAAAACCCTCCTGGTTGTGGTGAATGTGAAGTTCTTGTCTTAAGGTTTTATTTACTGCAAAAGTGTTGGTATGTTGGTCTCACCAGATTCTTAGCTTGTTAGGAAAGGGTGGAGGTGCCCACACTAATCTTTCGTGCCAATAGTATTTCTTGATTACCACTCATTTCACCAATGAAATCTCATTTCTAGTCAACAAATAAAATGGTGAAGATTAAGGTCTTGCAATTTTTTTTTTCAGTAGGTTCTGGTTTTGTCTCCCAGGCTGGAGTGCAGTGGCCTAGTCATAGCTCGCAACAACCTTGAAATCACGGGCCCATGTGATCCTCTCACTTCAGCCTCCAAAGTAACTATCACTGTAGGCATGTGGCACCACACCCTGCTAATTTTTTTAAGTTTCATAGTGATGGGATTTTATTATGTTCCTTAGGCTGGTCTGGAACTCCTGGCCTCAAGTGATCTCCCGCCTTGGCCTCCCAAAGTGCTGGGGTAATAGGTGTGAGCCACTGCAGTCAGCCCACAGTACTTTTTGTATTGGCTTCTGGAGAGTGGACACCTGATAGTGTCTCTCAGGGGATAACCAGTCCACAATGGAGTGAACATTCAGAATTAGAAAACCTCGGTAATCTTGGCTAGTAGTCGTTAGTCGTTAGTTAGCTAACTACTCCGGACTGCAGATTGAAGGTACCTGAAACACACATCACATTGCTCATACTGAAGTATTGTGATGTAGACACAGGTAGTGTAGTAGGTCTAACGTGGCAGCTTAGCTTTGCTGCTTTTCCAAGAGCGAATGGCAGCAGAGGGAAAACACATTTCTCTCTTTTACCAGATGTGCTTTCTTAATTTAGCAGCATCAGGACCGGACCTCTGATAGCCATGGCCAGAAGAAAATGAAAGAGACAGAAGAAAGGAGGAAAGGACCAGGCCTAAACCTACGAGGACCACATGAAATACCAGGGCAAGAGGATGGAGGGACACTGCATTGGCCGTGGAGGAGGAAAGACATGTAGACAACTGGGCCTGTATCATAATGTTCGATGACCTTGTCCTCACAATTCTTCCCAACAGTCAACCAAGTTTATTTAGTTTTCAAAATACCCAGGGGTGTATTTTAAGTGGCAACAAATAGATGGAAACAAATTATTTTTCCACAGCCCACACTCATATTTCTTCAAGAGAGATTCTAAAAATGTAGTAACAAAGTTGGAAATAGTTTCGTCATTTTCCAAAATGTAGAAAAATGTCCAAAAGGTACATTTGTATACATTGAATATAAAGTAATATCATGAGCATTTACAGGAATGCACGGATACGATGCTTTCCCAGAGATAGTGAAATCCCTTCTGAGTAGCAGCCGTTTGGCTGCCATTGCTTTTGAGACAGTGATAGGAGCATGTTACGGTCATTGCAGTTTGATAAATGACTTTCTCATCATATTTTCATTTTGTGGGTTTAGGTCAGACACCATATTGTGACTTGGTTGGTGTGGAGGCTGGTGTTCTACTGTATTTTTAGAATATTTAGTCTATTTAGAAAGTTCACATAATTTTGGTTACAGTGACTAAAAAGACTAGGAATAAAATAAGCCTGGCTTTTATAAAAACAAACTCGGACAGCATTAGAAGACGGCAGTCTCACGCCAGTGTGTCATTCACAGTCCTTCTGATTCCAGGGTTTGGTGCTTGAGATCACAAATAGGGGTGTCGGTGGAGGAGAGGCAATGTTTTGTCTCTGTTATTTGTAGGAATGGAATGTTCCCAACAGGCGAAATAACAAATGTCTACTTTATCACAGTGCTGGGTCTAGTGTAGAGACACCAAGTGAGTTTCGTTTATTTTTGCCAACTCTGAAAAATTGATAGTGGCCGCATGGAGGACTGTCTGGGAAAGAATTGGGATAAAGCTGATATCTTGCTGGAAAAGATAGCTAGCAAGGATGGGGTGTGAGAGGAGAGGAAGGATGTGTGTAATATATTTTGATATTTTCGACTAATGGGAAATAAGAGGGTTATAGACAAATCTCCATCTGTAGTTGAATTCCCTGGGAAATTTATTTTCTACTTCAAATCTATTAAATCAGAACTTCTTGTGGGCTGACTTTTTAAAATAAATCCCATATTTACAATATATAAATATGTACAATGCACATTTATAGGTATTTTATTTGTGTGTATCTATGTGCGTATATATTACTTGTACAAATCCATATATATTATGCTTTTCAAACAGTGAAAGAATTTTAATTTTAATTTGGAAGAATTGTGCTTAAAAATCTAGTTAAGATGAAAGCCAATTTTTGCTTAATACTTAAATAATGTTAAGAGTATTTTTTAAGATGAGATTTTAGTGAGGATTGGAATTGCTGGCAATTATAAAAAGGGCTTCTAGATTAGCCAAAAGCGTGGTTTCCCTTCAGAATTTGAAAGACAACCCAAATTCCTGTATAACGGGGTGATATAAATTTTCAGGCAGTTCCCATTTTATTACAAATTGTGAAAATTTATATTCATGTAACAGAAGATGCTACTCATGTCTTTAGTTTCAAAATGGAACTTTCAGTTTTTTTATTGGTCTATAGCAATCTTTTATACACAGCTGTGTGAATTTCATGAATATTTTTCCACTTTATGAATTTCTTGTTCATTATGCATATGGCGGCTTTTGATGACAGGGATTTCTTCATTTTAAGGCAGCCAAACTTCCTTATCTTTTCCTTTATGGCTTATACTGCATCGTGTCTTGCTTAAGAATTCCTTCCCAACTCTCCTGTGATGAAGATATTCTCCAGGGTGTAGGTGGCAAATTCTCATGACATAGATACTGAACAATCCATCCTTCCTTCAGTGATCTTGAAATGTGCACTCTGAATCACATGTCTATGTATGTTTGGGTGTATGTCCAGTTCTGTATTTCTCTCCATTACCAATTTATTTATTTTGGTAGCAAAATTACACTGTTTTTTCCTACAGCTTTATACTAATTTTTGCTGTCTGATAATGCAGCCCCACCCATACTATGCCCCATTTCTGAAATTTGTTTTTCTTCTTCTTCTTTTTCTTTTCTTCTTCCTTTCTTCTTCTTCTTTCTTTCTTTCCTTTCTTCCTTCCTCCCTCCCTCCTTCCTCTTCTTTTCTTCCTTTCTCTCTCTCTCTTTCTTTCCTTCTTTCTTTCTCTCCTTCCTTCCTTCCTTCCTTCCTTCCTTCCTTCATTCCTTTCCTCCTTCCTTCCTTCCTTCCCTCCCTCTTTCCTTCATTCCTTCTTTCTTTCTCTTTCTTTCTTTCTTCTTTTTTTTTCTGAAGCAGAGTCTAACTTTGTCACCCTAGATAGAGGACTATGGCATCATAGCTCACAGCAACCTCAAACTCTTGGGCTGGGACAACAGGCACCTATTTTTAGTAGACACAAGGACTTGCTCTTGCTCAGGCTGGTCGTCTCCTCCTGCTCAAGCAGTCCACTGGCCTCAGCCTCCCATAGGGCTAGGATTACAGGTATGAGCCACTGTGCCTAGCTGATTTTTCTTCTTTAGGAGTTTCTTGACCCTTCCTGTATTTTTCATTTTCATATATATATTTTAAGATCAGCTTTTCAACTCCTATGGTAAACACTTGTTTTGGCTTAGGTTATCTGGGAAATGGACTCTGAAATAGGGATTCACATGCAGGAGTTTGTGACCTTGCAATGGACATAAGCAGGAGAAGACGGAAAACCTGAATTTGGGTGTAGAGGCATCAGAGGCCCAGTGGATACTATGGGGAACTCCTGAGCTGGGAAGGCTCCTCAGTGAAGTTCTATATTGAATTAAAAGGAGCAAGTGTTTTACCCCCCAATTCTAGCAGTTGCTGCATGTGGACTGCTTCTGCAAAGGAAATGACCTTAGGCAAGGAAGGTCCTTTCAACCGAAAGCAATTCTTACAGAATTGGAGAATGAGCACTTTGGTAGATAGATATCTTTTATCTGCTATAAAAAAAAAAGTATCATGGACCAGGAGACTTAGATAGCAGAAATTTCTTTCTCACACCCTGGAACCTGAGAAGTTCAAGGTCAAATTGCTGGCAGATGTGGTGTCTGGTGAAGGCCTGTTTTCTGCTTTGCAGAAGGCTGTGTCCTCATTATATATCACCTGACAGAGAACAAGGAGAGAAAGCAAGGTCTCCTCTGCCTTCTTATAAAGGTACTAAGAGGAATCCACCCTCAAGACCTAATTATCTATCAAAGACTGTCACATTGGAGGTTAGGATTTCAACATGTGGATTTGGGAGGGAGGACAGAAATATTCAATCCACAGTAGTGGATTTGAGAGATGTACGATAGTATCCACTATAGTTGAGATCCTTCAAGATTCTGGTGGTTCTTTTCTCTGGAAAAAATTTGCAAGAAGACTAGCGGATTAATTAGGGATCCCAGCAAATTACTCAAATAACTAATTACTCAAGTTACTCAGGAATGCAACTCATAATTCTGCTTCTCCACGACACCAGCTGTTTTCTGAGTGGAAGCACCCACCCTTTAGAAACCAGGAACTCTAGACATACAAGTTACCAAGACATCCTGGAGGATGGCACCCCATGTGTTTAGGGTCTCACCTTCAAGGTCATCTTTGAAGTTGTATCTTCAAAAGGCCACTCAATTGCTCTTTTGGCAAATGTGTCTGGATAGTGTGTTTTGTGATAGAACCCAAGGATCCTGCACTATAAAGTGGGGCCCTTGGTACAAGACAATGTTAGGTAGTATTCTGTGTTTTGTTTTGGCTCATTATTGTGTAAAATTTTATTTGTTCCTGCAGGTAGGAAAGGTAAACCAAACCCTTAATATGTGTCAATTCGAGATAAATTGCTATTCCTATAGATGAGAGATGCATGATAGTATCCACTACAGAAAGCAGTCTTGTATTAGTTTCCTAAGTCTCTAGCAACAAACTAGCACAATCTGGATGGCTTAAAGCAACAGAAAAATATTCCCTCACAATTCTGCAAGCCAGAACTCCAAAAGTAAGGTGCTGGCAGGGCCATGCTCCCTCTCCCATCTTCCTTGTGTTGGTATGTAGTCCTCAGGGCTCCTTGGTTTCTGACTATGTGAGTCTAATTTCTACTCTGTTTTCACAAGGCCATCTACCTGCCCCTGTGTCTGTGTCTTCCCATGCTGTTCTCCTTTCTGTAAATATCTGTCTCAGAGTCTTTTCTCCCCTTATTATACAGATACCAGTAAGATTAAGGCCTACTCTACTCTAGCATGTCCTCATCTTTGTTTGCATCATATGTAGAAAGACTCCATTTCCAAGCAGGGTTACTGTTATTCACAAATTTCAAGTGTTAAGACTTCAATATAACTCTTCAGCAGAGACAATTTAACCCACAACAGGTCCAAGAAAATGAACTTTCTACCACTTAGCTGATTGTTGTTCTTGACGGAAATGCTGAATGGGGAGCGGGGCTCAGGATTAATTTCTGTTTATGGAAGACGGAACATCTGGTAGCAGCAGCTAGATCAGCCTTAGTCAGTAGAAACACTTGCTGTTGGACTCATCATGCACAGCCTCTGTCCCTGTCAACACAACTACTTCATTGCTGAGGCATTCATGACACTGAGGTCAGCAATGGCAGAGGCTAACTAAGGTCAGTTGTTTGCTCCATTCTGCTTATTTGGCTATTTAGCCATTATTGCATCCTTCCCTGATGGGATAGGAGTTACCCTCCACATCAAGGAATAAATGTGAAGGTTACGCCAACTACCAAGTACACTGTTCCAATTTTGAATTCATGGCTGAAGGAAATGACCCCTGATTGGTTCCATAGACTCATTCTTCCCCCTGGGAGCTGGATCTGAGTGAGAACTCTTTTTATTACTTGACTTCTACATGCCCTCGTCCTAAAAGGGGAACCATTTGCCACTTTGGATTTCTTCATATCAAAGCGGACTTGGCCCCTGTACCCAACAGTCATGATTTGGATTACTCCTTTCCCCACTGGTAAATCATTCTGCAACCTTTGAGGTGAGACTAGGGAAATTATGACTGAGTACTTGCTCTTGTAGGATCTTGACTCCTAGTTATCCCATCTCCATTTACACCCTGTAGTAAGTTTGGGTCAGAAAAGTGTCTATTTGCTTGGGAGAGACAGTCTCCTTTAGGGAGACTGTTATCTATTAAGTATCTCCCTAGCTTCTCTTGACTGCCATGTATTGCAATATCCATGCCCATCTTGATTCTAAAGATTAAACTGCACCTTCTGGCTTCTGTGATTGTGGGGTCAGCCCCACTGCTGTCAGTGAGTCCAGTTCTATAATTTCAATTCCAAGCTTAGAGAGGAGAATTTCTCAGTGATGCTGGTGCCTGGCTCATGAACACATTCTTTATTCTAAGAAATGGAGTGTCCTCAAGACCATCTTGTAAAATACAGGTCATAGCTGATAGGTTTTGGGGGTCCTATGTAGTATATCCACTTTTGAATGCCCACTTCTCTGAGCTTTTTGATCCCTTCTTTCACTGCCTACTATGGCAATTCTGGGCATTCTCTTTTACTTGGTGGGTGCTATTGGTTTTTTCAAGCCTCTAAGAGCTATCCTAGCAGTGCATTAACAATGTATTCTAGAGTCCCTTCTCAGGAATTAAATTGTGTAATATAAAAATATTCCAAAATTTCAAAAATATCCTCTTTTCCAAATTATGATCTGAGTCACTTGATTCAGCACCTTCAGATTTGGTCCTGTGTCTTCTAGCCCCTCTGCCTGTACATGTAGAGCAAGCCTTGAAACTCCACACTGCCCTCTGTGACCCCTTTGGTGTTTTATTTCTCAGCAGTTCATTGAATTTGTAGTTTAATAGAAAGAGTGCCATGGCGTTACAGCTCACAGCAACCTCAAACTCTTGGGCTTAAGCGATTCTCTTGCCTCAGCTTCCCAAGTAGCTGGGACCACAGGCCCCCACCAGAATACCCGTCTATCTTTTGGTTGCAGTTGTCATTGTTGTTTAGCTGGTCCCAGCCGAGTTCGAACCTGCAGTCCTTGGTGTATGTGGCGGTCACCATAACCACTATACTATGGAAACCAAGTTTATTCCTAGGTGTTTTTATATTTTGAGCTGCCACTGAAAATACCTCTTCTACACTGCTTTTCACAACTGCTTGTTCCTAATGCAGAAAGACAATTGGGTTTTATATATTAATTTTCATATTGAGAAACCTATCAGATTTTCTTCTTGAATTTCTTCATTTTTATATGGCTTCCTTTAAATTTCTACACGAACAACAATGCCACCTGCAGAAAATAATCAATAGATGAGAAGAAGTAGTGATAATAGGCATCCTTATCTTCTTCCTAATCTTAAAGAAAATGCCTTCAACATTTGATGTTTGAAAGTTTGATGTTTGTTCTACATTTTTGTTTTTATGTGCTTTTTATAAAATGAATTTTCCTGCTATTCCTATTATGGTAATTTTTAGAAAGTTTTTAAATTTTCAGTAGTTGAAACTCACTGAACATCATAAGCTTATCATATCTACCCTCATATTAATCAGAATTTTAAAAAATCTCGTAGGTATATTAAAGTTATAAAATGTTTTTTCTGCATCTATTAAGATAATCATCATACTTTCTGTCTTTAATAAGATAACACATTACAGTAATTGATTTTTCTATTGTTAAATTAACATTGCAATCTTGGGGTTAAATTATTTTACTCATGATGTATTAACTTTTTATATATTATTTCACAAGATTGCTAACATTTTATTTATTTGTCAATATTTTATTTTTTTCACATTTTCATTTAAGAGTGTGGTTGTTATATAATTTTTGCTTATTTGACAGTTGTAGTCAGCCTTGGGCATAAAAATATTGGACTCATAAAATGAAGTATATGTGCCTTTTTTTCCTCTATTCTCTGGAAGCATTTTATAAAAAACTGAAATTATTTTTTTCTGAATGTGTGGTAAAACTCGTCTGTAAAGTTGTCTGGGACTGATGTTTTCTTTGTGGGGAGTTTTTATTGACTTTGAATTATCTTTATTCAAGGAAAATATGTATTTTTTGGCATTTGCTGAGACAGTAAAGGACTGGCAGGTGAATCATACTATTATTACTTTACCAAATTATACCAGCATCATTACCTACAAAAAAGAATATACTTACTGAGTTTCTATGAACAGAAGCTGGAGATTACGGAATATTTCTGTTTCTGTGGAAATATTCCTGGAATTTCACGAGAAATTACTTCAGAACTTTCAAGCAACAGAAAACAAATTGTTGGTGTTATCCATATACTTTATGAATCTAGATTTGCAAAGTAGTGACATTAAGACAGAAGAGAAATTCCCTGAGTGGCAAAAGTTGTGTGGCATTAAGGCTGATTGTGAACAATTTTCAGATTTTAAAAACATTTTATTTGTTAATGTCTTCATTTTCCTCTCACCATTTTCTGGATATGTTCTTTCAAATGAATGCCTGGGTTGGGGTTAGACTAAGGTCTCCTATCACCTCTGTAGATTGAGATATAATCTGTTGGGGTGGCACCTGTGGCTCAGAGGAGTAAGGTGCCAGCCCCGTATGTCGGAGGTGGTAGGTTCAAAGCCAGCCCCGGCCAAAAACTGTAAAAAAAATTTTTTTAAAAATTAAAAAAAAACAGAGAGATAATCTGTCACTGTCACTTTAGTCTTCGGTCTGAAATATAAAGAGATTGGATGTGGTTGCTTCTGTTCTCACATAAGATAAAAACTAAGCAAAATCAACAACTTTTCTTAGATCCAACAGAGAATTGAGGGTGCAGGGTAAACTGCTGATGCAAAAACTGGAGAGAGGCAGATACTGAGATTCCCAGCTTACAGGAGCGGAGGCTCATGAGCAGACCTCTGAGGCTGGAGCCATACTGGTAAGAACCTTTAAAGCAGGGGTGTCCAAGCTGTAGCCTGAGGGCTGGATGCAGATTATTTGAGGCCTGTTTTAGTTATCTGTGCTGTCAGATATTGTGGGAAGTATGCTTGGACCTTTTCTTCTGTTTGTGAGCTTTTGTTAGTGTTCATGTGTTTACTGGTGGCCCAATAAGACTCGTATTCTTCCAATGTTGTGCAGAATAGAAAAAAGGTTGGACACCCCTGAATTTTACACTATGCTTGACAAACTGCTAGAGGCTCAGCATGGATCAACTTAAAAACACTAGGGGCCCAGTCTCAGGGGTGCTGTCATATTTTTGTGAGCTTTCACTCTAAGTAGACCACCAGATTCTTACAGTGAATATTGGGGAGAAAATTCCCCTGTGCTTTTGGCTAGAGGAGGAAAAAAGTAATCATTTTTAAATACACCTAGAGTTTTCTCTTCCCCTTAAGAAAAGGCTTCCACCAAGGGAAATTATTTCATCAGAGTCTAATCAGTGCAGGGGAAGGGATTTACCCAACTCCTTCCCCTTCCAGCCTTCCTGTCTCACATAAGAATAAGGACAAGCTGAGAAGCACTGTGGAAGTCACAGTGAAGGGAATAGCACCCCCCCAACAAGACCTAACTTTAAGATTATAGAATGGTTCTAATATTTATTATTTGAATATTTCACTGAATATCCATAGCCACTCCAATTTTGACTCAAAGAAGAAATTTTTGACATTGCATTGTTGGGTTTTGTTTTTGTTTAAGCCACATCCTACATTTTACGTAGTTCTTTTCCAACCTGGGTGCTAGATCCTACATTTAACTCTGCATAGTGAACATTTGGTTATGAAGGATCAGTCATTTTCAAAGGTTTCTCAACTATACCTTGACATTGTTCATTCCACGGGCCTTTGTCAATTGTCCATTTTAGTTTTACATGGTCCAAATTGGGTGAACATATTTTTATTAACTTTATGCAGGTTTTGAGATCTGTTAATCACACTAGAAGTGGCACCCAAAAGTGAATCAAAACCATTAATGGTCAGCTCACTTACTCATCTATAGTTATTCTTAGTCACCATAAGAACTTTCCATGAGAAAGAGTTTCTCAAGATACTGTGTAAAAATGTCTTGCTGAAGCTCAGTTTTACTGGGACAGTGTAAGTAGAATATACAACTAGCAAATTCAGTATAGAAAATGACATGAGTTTTAGTGTGACAAGTGTGCACTGATTTAAATATTTGGCAACACCAACTTCTTCCCAATCAGATGGTTGTTTTTCACTTTGAAGAATGAATATGATTAAGGCCATACTGGATCTTTGTGGTAGAGGAGACAATTACAAAGAATTTTGTAATTTTTTTCTGCCTATTTTTGTCAGAAGAAACTAAAGATATGTATAGCTGACAGACACATAGGAGCTTGGGTTCTGGAGCGGGACCAACAAGGTTGTTAATACGCCAGCTCTGCTGCTTCAAGCTGCCATTTAGACTTTGAGAAACTTACTTAGCCCCTCTTAGCATCTTTATCTGTGAAATGTGGATAATAACAGTTCCTACCTCTAGCACTATCGTGACGATAGCTTCTAGAATATAGTAAGTGTGCAAGGTATGTTACTTATCTCGAATTTTACAGAAGAAATGGACATGCCAAAGTAGGGACCGTATTTCTGGGTGACGATAAAAAATTGCCAGGGAAGACAGGCAAGTAGGATGTTTAAGGAGAAATACTAAGTTTAAAGGAATGCATTGCTTCCAAAAGCTACCTAGGATCTGGAAAACAAACCTTAAGAACTTGGACCTTAACAACTTAGCAAACATGAACAACTTAGACCAAAGTATCTTGATTATAAATCTTTCTATAAGCACCTAAGTGAATGGAGCTGAGACTCAGCATGGGACAGTGGACAGGAGAGAGGGTTTGCAATATGAAACTCCCAGGAGTTTCTCCTAGGAGAATATGGAAATTTATTCCATCTTTCCCATTTTATTACTCAGCATTGCCTTTCAGGACACTTCAAAACTGTAATGTGAAAAGAAGTGAGAACTTACTCTATAAATAGCCCCAATAGATTAAACTCAGAATGGTAACTCTCTAGGAAGAGAAGTTAACTTTTCACTACTGGATAAGAAAAGTTATCCTGCCAGTGGTCTTATCTATTCAAGACTCTGTGTAACTCATCTGGGTCCCAAGGTTCCTAGAGATAAATAATAAAAGATGAGTCTATCTAACATGTCAAGGACTCAGTAATGCCGCCATTCATTGCTAGATTGCTTTATTTACTTTGTTTTAACCTACTTGTTACCCCTTAGTGCATATCTTGGCTAAAAATGAATGCTGACAGAAAAGTTAGGAGCAAGTCTGGGTGGGGGGCACTAGAAATTTTTGAAAACATGATGCTAGCAGGATGGTATTCAAAATCTTTCAAGTGCATTAGAAAAGAGCTTGTGTGAGATCATCTGTAGTCTTAAGAGTAACCTAATATCTTGAAAAGTATTAATGTGGTTTTCTTTATTTTCTTGCTTTTTATTGTTCATGAACTTCTCCCAGTCCATCTGTTTCCCAGGAGAATATTAGAATTGTTGGGATGAGACAGTTAAAGAAAACACTCCTCAGCTTTAACTTCAAAAACAAGCTCCTAAATTTCCCTAAAAGAACATAAATTTCAATCATAAGTGGGGTAGAATACCCTGGCAGCAGGATAAAAGATTTAGGTAGGCCGGCTGGAGATATGTGAGAAACTTTCTGGATGGGGAGAGTGAAACAGAATCAGTGCTGAGAGTCTGTGCAGCCTTTGCTCAGCTGGCATCAGGCAGACTGAGGAGCCTTTTGTGAGCCAAGACAGGGATGGCCATGGGCTGTTCTTGACCTCCACATGGGCACCCATTGCAGGTGTCTGAGCCACCCATTGGCTGTCCAGCAGGAGAGTTCCCTGATGTGTCTTGAGACTGTCAGCTCATCTAAGATATCCTGTGTAGGAAACTGCCACGACAAAGCACAGATTTTTGTTTATCTCTTTGTTATCTGTTTTCCTACCATTCTTCTGTGAATTCACTCTAGAAAAAAAAAAGTGGATGGAGGGAGGGTAATTGGTGGGACTATACCTACAGTGCATCTTACAAGGGTACATGTGAAATTTACCAAATGTAGAACATAAATGTCTTAACACAATAACCAAGAAAATGCCATGAAGGCTATGTTAACCAGTTTGATGAAAATATTTCAAATTGTATATAAAACCAGCACATTGTATCCCATGAGTGCATTAATGTACACAGCTATGATTTAATAATAAAAAAAAAGCTAATGGAATTAAAGCAGAAATGAGCAGCAGGGTATCTAATGCCAGAAAGGAAGTATAACTTGGGAAAAGCAGCATTATTTAATATTTAAAACATACATCTCAGAGCCAGGATCGACCAAGGTGTAGGTTTCTAGCTTTGAGCCAAGTACTCATGTGAACCTGTGTTTCCTCATTTGTGTAAAGGAGCTAATGATGTCCTTAATCACCATGAGGCCCAAATGGGACATCACACCCACACGCCCACACGAGAACCACACCATAGACTGGGTCGCATCCCTCTCATTTGTTGTCACTTCACTCATCTGAATTCATCGAGTTCCTATTACCTTTGTCTGCTGTAATTGCCTCCAAAGGAGACAAAATTCTAAGAGACCAGCCGACAGAGGGATACTTTAGTGTTCCAGGTCCGCACACTTGAGGGTGACTTTCCCTCACAAGAGGAGTGCAGGGAAGGGAGGGTGACAGTCCCATTACTTCTCTCTGATCAAGCAGGTATCTATTTTAAGAATATGCACATGGTATCCTCCACCTCAGTATATTGGTTTGGTGACAATAACTATGTCACATTGCTCTCAAGTTTTGAGTAAGGAAATGAGGATTTTGGACAATATATTTTATTTTATGGTTGTTTCCTTGTTTATTCTTTTACATAATGAAGATCCGCTTTTGATCATTTACCATATACCACAAAGTAGAAACCACAGATACCTATTTTGTCCTTGGTCATCTTACAATACAGTAGAATAAACTTATCCAAAGCTGCAAAAACATACCAAACAAAACACGAAGCAAGAAGATTTAAATTGTGTTATTCAGTGTTTAATTTTTCCTACTTTACATCTTAAATCTAAGCTACCATTTTAAAAAAGAGATACAAAATACTTTCCTAAGCATTTTTTCCAGCAAGATTGCAATAAAAGGTAGAGAAGGAAAAATGTGTAAAGATGAATAACAAGGACAGAGGAAACAGCGCTCAGGCCTGTACCTATAACTCACTCACCAGAAGGTTGGTCAAAACCACAGCTTTGAGGGAAGAGGCAGAAGGAAGGATGCTCTAATTTTACCAGAGCTAAAATCATGAAAGCATCTTCTTCTGAGAGAAAAAAAAGAGAAAGAGAGACAGAAAGGAAGGAAGGAAGGAGCGGTGCGGGGGGAGGGGGGATTATTTTACTAGCTAATTTGTAAGTGCAATTAAGGTTAAAGTTATACTTCCCTTCACAAGAAAACATAACCCAAAGCAGCATGAGCAAAAAAGCTTTGTTTGTAAAGAACTTTTCAAGATGCTGTTTTTCTCCTGGAAAATGTGGTTTATCTAATTGATGGCTGAGGAAAACCGTCTTTTTAAACTTCCCACTCCATGAGTCACCCTGGGGTGTGTCAGCCTTGTAGCATCCTGTGAGATCCAGTAATCTAAAGTGGCATGACCGCTGCAGCCCCAACCTCCTGCGTCAAGCAGAGCTACCGGCGCTGGGAAAACAGAGGCAGCCCAGTTTTCTAAACAGAGTGGTTAAGAAAATTGCATGTTATGAAATGGGGTTGCATCCTTTAAAGGATCATTACCTATTTTTAAAAAGAACCTGTCGAATGATTCCTATCACACCCAGATGTCTACAGTTGGCAAAGCCCAGGTAATTACTCCAACTGAAGGGAAAGTATTATCTCCTATGGTTTCTCCATGTCTACCGTGAAGAGGATTTCCATGCCACTGCTAGATTCATTAAATGGAGGTAAAGTGGAGAATTTGGACACATCCTTTTCCAAACTTAACTTGAGACACTGACAAAGCATCATGAAAACTGAGCCAGACAGCCAAATGGAGCATCAAACACTGGGGAAAGAAATTTAAAACTAGTCTGAAAGTCTTAACCATCAGCACAGAGCCTTGCCTTATACAATAACTGATTCATTTTTGGCAGCTGAGAATTTTTTATCTATAAAACATTAGAGCTGAAATGTGTACAAATATGATGTATGTGATAGATGTTAGGAAAATATAAAATAAGGGGATTGAGTTTTCCTAAAGAAAAGGTGTGTAATATTATATTAGGTGGCTTAGAGGTATTTGGGAAGAGAACAGAGAAAATAAGGGACTGGGATTGGAAAATTCTGGAAAATAGTATATCTTTTTTTTTTTTTTAATAGTCTACCTTCTTAATTATAGATAGGCCAGGGTAGATGTTTATCCAGGGTAGACTTATATCTTTATGATATAAGAATGTGACAAGATAGTACTAAAGATTCTTTAAAATGTGTCTCATTAAACTTCAAAGTCAGTTATTTAGAATCAGGTTTAGAGGCTGACAAATGAGCCAACAAAATTTGTTTCCTTTACTTAGATCTTTAGGGATTAGTAGATGAGATAAAGCAGAATCTTGGGGAGAAAGAATGTCAAGACTGGGAAAGTTACCAAGTAGGTAACACCGAGTAAGTAAGAGGAAGAAATGAGCTTAAAATGCATCAGTGATATTTTAGATAAAAGAGATATGACAAGAAGTGATCTGCATGTTGAAATGAATTAAATAAGATTATCACAACTTGAGAATTCTAGGAACTGTGTTAAGTTATGTGAACTACGTGCCTCTAGCCACTTTGGGCAGAGTTTTAGCACATTAGAGCGTGTAGAGCAATCACCACATTGTAGACCTAGGAGGATTCTCCAGAGGTCTAAGCCTGAGAAAACATGTGTTTCTTGGTTTTTTGGTGTTTTCCTGAGTGCTCATTAGCAACAGTGTAATTTTCACTGCTTGTCAGTCCAAGGAACATCACAATTACATCCCTAGATCATGATGATCAGCTCTGGTGACAGACACAGAAAGCCATGGTCACCCATGAGAGACTACGATGTCTCTCTTCACTCATGGACGGCTGCTGGAAGTAAAGACGAGCAAACTACACTATTACGGCTGCAGATAGAATTCCTTCAGGAGGGTGTTATCTAATGTCTTTTATACTAGCTTTTGGAGCACTTGCTTAGTATTTTCCAAAAAGCATTATCATCTTAGTTTCTCTGTTTTTTTCTGAGGCATAACATGCATAACACTGTTAGTAGGCAAGAACGTTTTAAGTGGATGTAAGAACATTAAAACAAGGATTGTTAGAATAGTGCTGAGTTTAGATAGAGGGCTCAGACAGGGAAATAGTAGGTAGATAATAATACCAGTGATACACAGACATGATAAGAATCCCACAACTGTTATGAGAATGGCTGAAATCTGTCCTGGGCTGTACTTTCTGTTAGGTATATCCCATAGTCAGGTAGAAGGGAATGGCTAAAATCAAAATAATGAACTCCCAAGAAACCAGAACAATGAGAAAAACTGGAAACCAGAACTAGATCACACATGCCTGCCCTGTGAATGGACAGAGAATTAAGTTTCTTATTGAGAATGAAATGCCCTTAGTAATTAATAAAAAGTCATGAGCTACTTAGTAGAAAAGGAGGATGGTTCAGGGAAGGAGGGTCTACTTTGGTCCACTGAGCTGGATAAACTTCAGAAATCAATGATTTTATTCAGATTCACATTTCACATTATTATCCCTGTGTTTTACTGTACATTTTCTTTAAAATAGTGTCATCCTAGCAGAACTGCATCATGCAAATATCTTCTGAGTGAGTTTCCAACCCACCTGTATATGATCACATGTATTTTAATGGAATCGTGGATGCAAGAGTTGAGTTAATCAGTCATCAAATACAGATCAAAGTCCACCTTGCCTGTTTCCCAAATGGGAGAAATGTCATCAGCAATTTCGAACTTGATGAAATGAGATTGGTTGGGAGAAAAGGAGACAAAAATAGGATAATTTATTCTAGCAATATCTGACATAAGATAAAAAATATAATTTCTTAGCAAGCATTAAGGAGCTCCTAAATTGCTGCCTGATTTGGACACAAGCTGTTGTCTTGCCAGAACTGCTCTGCCACTCTCCCCAATCCCAATCCAGTCAGAGACTCTCTCCCAAAATGCAACAGTATTGATAGTGATCTGACATACTTTCTATACACATGGCTGTCTTAAGTGGGGCTGAGATAGACCAGAAGAGCCTGAGTGGCTGAAACACTGGAAAATAGAACACAGCCTTCTCTATCTTAGTCACCAGATCTGCTCATCAAGATCAAGGGATGTTATTGTGATATGTTTTGGACCACAGCACAGTGAAAATTACAATACTGTGGAGGAATAGTCAGTAAAATACCAGAGAACCAAGAAATATAAGTTGTCTCAGACTGAAACCCTTAGAGGGTTCTCTAAAGTCTATAATGTGATGATCATTCTGAATACCCTAACGATAGAACAACAACCACCAAACACACACAGAGTGTCAGAGTAAGAACATGGGAATAAGAAGATATACCAACTCTTAGCTACATCTTTTGAAAGGCTGCCAGGTAGTAGCATTGGGCTAAAAGTTTTGAAAAACCTGTTGCTCAGTTGTAGATATGAAAAGGAGATTCTTCACATAGACTTAAGTTTTAGCTTTGATATGGAAAGAGCTTGGAAATCACTACTCCTATCCTCAGTATAATAAATAAAGCTGAATAGACTAAGAAATTCTTGACTTTCATTATAGTCATCAGAGAATTGAGGTCACAAGGCAAACTTCAATCTTGAAATCTGGAGAGAGATATATACAGAGAATCACAGGTGAGACCTGTACACCAGAAGCAGAAGACTTTGACACTGTACACTGGTTGGAACATTTAAATGTGAATCTTAATTTGTTGGAGGCAGAGTGTGGATTAGCTCCAAAGTTAAAAATCCTGTGACCCCAGTCTTACTGGCTGCCTCCCTGTTTTTGTGGAATTTAACTCCATGACCTACAAAGATTTTCATGATGAAGATTAGACAAGAAAAAAGCTATATGATCCATATCCATACATGCAGAAAAAAACATCTGACAAAACCCATCAACTGTTCATCATGACTTAAGAAATGAAAATAACTCTCAGCAAACTAGGAATATAAGGGAACTTTCTTCACTCAATAAAGAACATCTACAAAAAACCCCACGTCATACTTGATGGAGAGAAAATTTTCCTCCTAATTAGAAAGAAGGTAAAGTTTGTTTGTTTTTTTTTCTCACCACTTCTACTTAATATCATACTGAAAGGCCTAGGTAGTGCAGTAAGATGGAAAAAGGAAACAAGAAGTGTTGTATGTTTTGAAAAAGAAGAAATAAAGCTGTCTTTTTTCACAGATGACATGAGTATCTCTATAGAAAAACTTCTTTAAGTCCTGGAAAGGTTACAGGATATAAGTTAATATGTAAAACTCAATTGTTTTTCTATATGCCAACAATAAAAAATTCAAATTTGATATTAAAATCATAATACAACTTGTGATAGTACCCCAAATGCTAAACTCTTACTATACATATGACAATATGTATAGAATCTCTATGCAGAAAATGATAAAAGTCTACTGAAAGAAATCAAACAAGCTCTGAGTAAATGGAAATACATACTATGGATTGGAAGACTCAATATTTTTAAGATGTTCTCCCCAATTTAGTTTGTATATCCAGTGCAATTGTAACTTATATCCCAAAAGTCTATTTTGTGGATATTGATAAACTGATTCTAAAGTTCCCATGGAAAGGCAAATCACCCAGGAGCCAATGCTATACAGAAGAAGAACAAAGTCAGAGGTCTGACAGTACACAATTTCAAAACAAGCTTTATAAAGCTAACTTAAGACAGCATGTAATGATTAAATAATATATATATGCATCAATGCTACAGTACAAACATCCCAGAAATAGGCAAAAAAGCAAAACCAATTCAATAGAGGAAGGATAATCGTTTCAACAAAAGGTACTAAAACAATTGGACATCTATATGCAAAAATAAATATAGACATAGAAATTATGCTTGTTATAAAAATTAACGAAGATAGATCATAGATCTAAATATACATAACAATTATAAATAACTTCTAGGAGAAAATCTAAAAGATTTGTGGTGGATTTTTAAATACAATATGAAACTATGATCCATCAAAGTTAAAATTTAAACCTTCTGCTCTGTGTAAGACACTGTTAAGAGAATCAAAAAACAGACAAGCTACAGACTGAAAAAAATAAAAGATGTTTGAAAAACACTTATCTGATAAAGGATAGTTTTCCAAAACATAAAAATAACTTAAAACTCAACGATAAGGAAACAAGCAACCCAATTAAGAAATGGGCAAGAAATCTGAACAGCCACTTTACCAAAGAAGATACAGAGAGAGCAAATATATGAAAAGAAGGTTAACATCACTTGCCATTATGGAACTGCAAATTTTAAAAAAGACAGTGAAATGCCGCTATACACTTGTCAGAATGGCTAAAAGTAAATAATAAAGACAAAACAAAAATGGGCAATTCCAAAAACCGGCAAGGACGCAGAGCGAGAGGAGCTCTCTTTCACTGCTGATGGCAGTGGAAAATAGAACCAACACCAGAAGACAATTTGACAGTTTCTTACAATGGTTAAGCTTAGTCTTACAATCCAATCCCTCAATCATCTCTTAAGTAATTATTCAATTGAGTTGAAACGGCGTCTCCACACAAAAATCTGCATGTTCATGTTTACAGCAGCTTTATTCATAATCACTAAAAACTAAAAGTTGTTCTTCAGGAGGTGAATGGATGAACGAATTGTGGTGCATCCATATAGTGAAAAACAATCCAGCAATTAGGAAGTGAGTTACCATGCCACAAAAACACATGGAAAAACCATAAAGGCGTTTTGCTGAGTGAAGAAGCCAGTCTGAACATGCCAAGTACTCTGGGGGGTTCCTTATTGCCTGCTGTGCTTCCCCATTTTAAGGATTTTTTTTTTTTTTTTTTGCAGTTTTTGGCTGGGGCTGGGTTTGAACCTACCACCTCTGTTATATGGGACCAGCACCCTACTCCTTTGAGCCACAGGTGCTGCCTAACCATTTTGACCAAAAGTGCATGGAAGGTAAATGTTTCAAATATGCCTGTTTCAAAATATTATTATTCTATGCTCACCCTGGATTGGTTGTTGGGTGATCCTGTGGCTGGGTATAGAATTTTAGGTTGGAGATGATTCACTGTTACAATTTTGCTTGCATTCATCCTTTGTCTTCTTATAAAGGTTGCTTTTGAGAAGTTCAGAGTCTAGATCTTTTGTATTTGTACTCTTTTACTCAAAGATTTAGGGATTTATTCAATCCATTACTAATTGTGAGTCGTTTTTAATTTATTAAGACTGGCATTTGGTGGCCCTTTCAGCTTGAAAATGTATGTCATTTAATTATGGGAAAACGTCTAATTTCTTTGATAATTTTATTTCCATGTGTACTTTGTCCATTTTTTTTCTTTTGGAACTCACATTATTCAGAAGCTGGATTTCATGGATAGCTTTTATAATCTTAATTGTCTTCTATTTTCTTTCTCTTTGTTTTTTTGATGTACATTCTGGGATATTCCCTCCACTTCATCTTCCAACCTTCTGCATGTGATTATGGAACAATACATAATATATCTAGCCCACCAGTATATATAATCCAATGTATCCATGTATGTGTCTATATGCAAATTTTCTTTCTCATTCCATACTGATTTTCTTCCTCAGTCTGTTTCTTCCTTTCCGTTTTACCCTCTTTTTCTTTCTTTATTTTCTTCCCCTTTTCTGATTTCTCCTTCTTATGGTTTTCCTTACTCTGTTTCCATGCCTCTCTTTCTCCTTTTAAATTTTTTAATTGGCAAATCATAATTGTATACATTTATGGGGTACAGTGTGATAGGTATACAATGTAAAATGATTAAAATAAGCTGATTAATGTATTCACCGTCTCTCTTACTATTTTGGGAGGGTGACACTTTTGAAATTTACCCTTGTACATGTTGTAAAATATTTAATATGTTGACTGATTATAGTCACCATGTTATGTAATATATCTCAAAACATTTTCCTCCCATCTAACTGAAACTTTGTCCCCTTTGACCAACAACTCTTCACTTTCCCCTTCCTTTCTCTCCCTTACCTCTGGTAACTAACATTCTACCCTCTATTTCTGTGAGTTTTTAAATAATTCTACATGCAAGTGAGACCACTTGTCTTTCTGTGCCTGGCTTATTTCACGTAATATATTGTCCTCCAGACTGTCATCCAGACTGTCACAAATGTCAAGATTTCCTTCTTTTCCAAGGTTGAAAAGTACAAATATTTCATTGTGTATATATACCACATTTTCTTTATCCACTCATTGATTGATGGACACATAGGTTTTTTCTACCCTTTTGGTTATTGTGAATACTATGTCAGTGAACATTACATTTATCATGTTTTTTTTTTTTTTTACATAGATGCCAAGAACATACCATGAAGAAAGAACAGTTTTAATATATCATGCTGAGAAAGCTGGATATACACATATAGAAAAATATTGGATCTTATTTCACACCATATAAAAAATCAACTCAAAACTGATTAAAGATTTAAACAGAACTAAAAACTTAAAAAACTACTGGGAGAAAACGTAGGGTAAAACCTCCGTGGCATTGTTCCAAACAATTTTGGATATGACCCTTTGTTGTACCAGCAACAAAAACAAAAATAGATAAATGAGTTTTTAATAAACTAAGAAGCTTCTTCAAAGCAAAGAGACTGAGAGCCTAACCCCAGTAACAGTAATTCCATCATAATTGTTGGCTTTATCCACACATTCAAGACACTCTCTAGGCCCTAGTGGGAGCACAATCAGGAGTATATTCAGATGATAGGAGACACCCTCATTGGAATGGTGTTTACTTGTGGATAGTTGTCATGGATACATAAAAAAAGATCTTAGGAATGTTTCTAAAGATAGAGTGAGGAAATTTAAGTGCCTCCTTCAATGGATTTATATATGAGATATTAGACAAATCGAAATAAAATTTGAGAATGACCATCAATGGTGGACAGCTCATGAGGTCTTTGAGTTAGGATTACGGGTTCTGTGTTCAAGATTAAAAATTTTGTGTGGATTCTGTGTTTAAGAATTTTTGCTGACATGTTGGATGAGTTGTCAGGGTAATATCTGCCTCACAAAATCCTAAGTCTTAAATGGAAAAAAAAAAGGTTCTTTTGACTGAACAACACTAATTCTAATATTTCTGGGAAAAAAATGGAGATTTCAAAACTTGAAATGTGTATCCTTTGCCACCACAAATACCAACAGAGGTTTCAAGTATCTGATAGGTCTAAGTCAGAGCTAGGACTGCCTAAGCTGTAAAACCTTATTGTTGAAGGTCACCGAGCTTCTACTTACCTGGATGGCCTAGGACCTACAATTAAGAGGAGTAGCTTTGGGTGCAGCAGTAAATTAAAGGGCATAAGGCCAAAGATTTTCCATAGGTGTAACCAATGACACCACAGCCTACATAATGGACCCATGCTACATTTTTTCTATAAGGTCCATCAATTACTAGAAGAATAATGATAATGATGAAATAA
>CAUYTI010080151.1:0-11760 GCA_963575145.1 Galago senegalensis
AGTTATTGCTTTAAAACATTCACATTCTACTCTTAGAAAGATTCACCTGTACCCCTATAAGACAAACCTCAGAAGTGATCCCTCCAAACCCCCTCCCTCCTCCCATTCCCCCCTCCCTTCTCCCTCCCCCCTCCGCATGTTTTTAGGCTATTTGGTTATAGCTTTCATATAAAAGGTTTAGATTAGTCTCATAATAGGGGTGTGTACATTGGATACTTTTTTCTCCATTCTCGTGATACTTTGCGCAGAAGAACATTCTCCAGCTCCATTCATGTGAACATGAAGGATGTAAATTCTCCATCCTTCTTAATGGCTGCATAGTATTCCATGGTGTACATATACCACAGGACATTATCTAACTTTTCATAGTAGCAAGTGAGAATTTAGATTTCTTTTACTCCCCTATTCTATCTCTGGGTGTTCCACCTTCCAGACAACCTCATGTGATAATTTTTGGTAAATGAATAGTCAATGCATACTTCATTACAAATATAAACATTCTTCAGTGCTGAGCCATGTTCTGTATTTTGATTATTATTCCTTTCTTAAATATTTTAGTTTTTCTAAAGTTAAGCTTTTAACTTCCTAAATGCTCCACCTGGTTTGTAAATTCTTCCCAAATTTCCCAACAGATTTATAAAACTACTCAATACTATTTCTTCATTTAAAAACAATCATAGGGCCTGAAGCAGTGACTCACGCCTATAATCCCAGCACTCTGGGAGGCCCAGGCAGGTGGATTGCTTGAGCTCAGGAGTTTGAGACCAGCCTGAGCCAGAGTGAGACCCTGTCTCTAAAAATAGCTGGGTTTTGTGGCAGGCACCTATAGTCCCAGCTACTTGACAGACTACTCAAGAGAATCACTTGAGCTCAAGAGTTGGAGGTTGCTGTGAGCTATGACACCATAACACTTGATCCCAGGATGACTGAGTGAGATTCTGTCTCAAAAAAAAAAAAATCATAAAATCTACCAGATCATTTTTTCTAGAAAATTCTGGAAAACTGTTTCCTACAGTTTTCATTCTCCTTTTCCACATTGGGACTTCTTGTTCTCTCAGCCCGTCCTTTCCCATAGCTGTTTTCTGGGACTTCACTTTGTTTAATTGCTAAATTGGATCTTGTTTCCTGGATGCCACATCTCCCTCTTTTTTGATTTATTCCTTTTTGGTGGAGCGCTTACTTTAGTGATGCCTGGAGAAAGGATGATTGTGAGGTAAACAAGTTTGTCTTTTTTGCATTCCTGGTAATGACATTTTTCTACCTTCATACATGATTAACAATTTGGGTTTAGAATTCACTGTTTAAGGGGCAGGTGCAATAGCTCACACCTGTAATCGCAGCACTCTGGAAGGCCAAGGCAGGTGGATTGCCTGTGCTCACAGGTTTGAGACCAGCCTGAGCAAGAGTAAGACCTCTTCTCTAAAAATAGCCAGGTGTTGTGTGGCACCTGTAGTCCTAGCTACTCCAGAGGCTGAGGCAAGAAAATTGCTCTTGAGCCCAAGAGTTTAAGGTTGCTGTGAGCTATGACGCCATGGCACTCTACCAAGGGCAACAAAGTGAGATTCTGTCTCAAAAAAAAAGAAAAAAAATTCAATGTTTAAAATCATTTTCCCTTCAAATTTTAAAGAAATTATTCTACTATCTCCTATCCACTAGTGTTTTTACTGAGAAACTCAATGCCATTTCTTGTTCCTGACCTTTTTCTCCTAAGGTCTGTTTTTTTTTTTTCCCCTTTTGACACTTTTAGAACCATCTTTAGGTTGGTTCTAAGTTTCATAACACAGTGCCTCAGTTGGACCATTTTTGTTCATTGTGTTGGGTTGCTAATGAGCTCTTTCAATATGGAGACTCTTTCTTGTCCTTCAGTTCTGGAACTTTTTCTTCCATGACAGCTTTTATATTTCCTTTCAATCCATTTATTTTTTCTGTTTGCTCATTGTGAATATCAGCCTTCCTAGATTGATTCCCACATTTTTTTAAAATCACTTTTCCAGTTTCTATTTCTTTGCCTTCTTTTCTATCCAGTTATGGAAAGGACTTAACAGAGGTCTAATGTTGCTGTCTCTGGGAAGTTTGAGGGATGGCTCCTGGGAAGTTGGCCTCTGGTATGTTCCCTATGCTACTAAGTGATACGGTTGTTTTGTGTGCCTGTGGCACTGGACTCTGTTGTATTAGTCTGTCTAGATTGCTTGTGCAAATAATGTGATTTATGATGCTTTCCTTCTGAGGGTCTGGAATTTTGCTAATCTTGGCTGAATGCACAGGCAGAGAGGACTTGAATGACTAGCAGTAAATACCCTGGATCCTGAGTTTTAACTGGGCTATGTGGGTTCCTACATTTCACTTCTGAAAGTTGAAGCATGTTTTGTGTGACTGCCCAAAGGGAAAACTTCAGAAGCTTGTGCCAGACTTCTCCAGACCCTGTCTCATGTGTCTTTCCCTTGCTGATCCTGCATATCCCTTTACTGTAATAAAAACAGCCATGATTGTAACTGCCTTTGAGTCCTGAGTCTTTCTAGAGAATTGCTGAGTGTGTGGGTAGTCATGGAAACATCCCAAACTATCAGCAACCGTATATATGTATATGTTTTTATTTCTGTGAGTTCAATTTTGTTTTCTGGTTGCACCTGTTTTTAAAAAACTTAGTACTCCTCTCTCGTTTAAGGTATGCAATATCTCCTCTGATGTCATGGAGAATTTTAATTTTATATTTTATAAGTATTGCTACATGTATTGTTCCCCCACCCACCCACCCACTCTACTTGGTTTTGGTCTCTCTTTTTAATGTTAGAGACTTTCTTTAAATATTTAGGAATGCCTGATTATCTATGCATGGTTAATGGTGAGGAACTAAAAAGCCAACAAAATCTGTGTTTAAATAGGTGGCTTGTTGAATGGTGGCCTTGGCTGTTGGGAAAATTGGCTTTTCTCATAGGGGTTTCTGTGTATACAAGGTCTGACAATTAAGTTCATGAACCCATCCTAGAAAAAGTGTTACATACCTCATTGCTGAATATCATTCCAGTCACCTTGGAAGTACTCCCCTTGGGAAGTTATGCAGCAAGTTTGGCACCTAGTCCACCCTTCAAAGCAATTTTGGAACTCTTTTTATGGAATGATCACCAAAGCTGTCATGTTTTTGGCACACAAATGTTTGCAATAATAATGAATACCACTCAACAAGAGACTGCCACATGTCGACACAAACACAACTGTGAAACACTAATGTACTAAGGTTATGGGACTTTACAGAGTTGTTTGCACAATGTTGCCAATGTAAGCACACTGTGGCAAGTTCCCTGGTTTATCGTTCCTAATTCTGCTGCTACTATCCCCATCTTTTTGCCTCCTCTACCCCATACATAGTGTACTCTATAAAATAAGAATAACTTTCTTTTTCTTACTGCACAAGTAGCATAGGGTCATAGTAGAAAATTACAGAAACACTCCCCATTCCCCACCACAAATGCACCAAATGGAAATTAAAGACCTGCATAAGCCCTCCACCCAAAATTCCTAACATTTTGGTTTATTTCTTTCTAGGCTTTCTTCTATTTAGAATGCTGGATTATCCTGATACATAAATCATATTTTGCAAAATAGGTATTATGGTGTTCATATACTTTTAACTGCTCATTTCCTTTAATAAATATTGGGCATCTGGCTAGATAAATAAGTAGAATTCTATTTTAATTATGTAGACTTACTATAATTTAAGTAACATCAGATGGATGAATAGTTTATTTTCAATTGTATGCTGTTATAAAATTCACAGGAGTTAGCACACTCCCATAAATTCTTTGCACATTTGTTTAAAGTTAGTCTTATACATGGAAATCAAAGAAAGTCTAAAGGAGGGTATACTAATTTATACTCCTCAACAGAGGCTCCTTTTGCCAAATCATTACCAGCATCACATATTAGCATGCCTATAAGTTTTTATCACCTGTTAGGCTAAAGGTTGCAAAAAATTACATTTTATTTATATTTGCATGTCTTTGACATTTAGTATTTCCACATGTTTATTAGTCACTTGTTTTCCTTTTTCTTTCTTTTTTTTTTTTCTTTGAGACAGAGTCTTACTCTATCACCTTGGGTAGAGTGCCCTGGCATCATAGTTCACAGCAACTTAAAACTCTTGGGTTCAAGTGATCCTCTTGTTTCAGCCTGCTGAGTAGGTAGGGCTATAGTGTGTGTCAGTATGCCTAGCTAGGTTTTCTATTTTTAGTAGAGACAGGCTGTCACTCTTGCTCAGGTTGGTCTTTGAACTCCTACACTCAAGGAATCTACCCACTTCAGCCTCCCAGAGCGCCTGGCAGTCACTTGTTTTTTTTCCTGTTACTTTTCTTGTTCTTACCTTTTTTTCTATTAGGATGGTCAGTTTATTTTCTTCTTTTGTAACAGCTCTTTAAGTAGTAAGCATATTAACTTTCAATTTGACACATATATCATGAATTTTCTCTGATTTATCACTTGCCTTTTTATATACTTATGGTACCTTTGGATATTTCGAAGATACAGACTTTTTATGAATAAATCTATTCCCCTTTATGATTTCCATGTATGTGACATTATTTTAAAAATTCTTTACTTCCATCCACCCCTACCAAAATATTTACCAATATTTACTTCTAGTCCTTTTATTATTTTGTTTGCTTACATTTAAATCTCTAATCCATCTAACTTTATTCTGATATATGGTGTTGTGTATTTAGGTTCTCCAGAAAAACAGAACGAATAGGATGTATATTGTATACATGTCACACAGCACACAAAACACGCAACAGCAATAATGAACACCACTCAGCAAGACACCACCACACATCAACACGTACATAGCTGTGAGACAGTGATATGCTAAGGTTATGAGATCTTACTGAGTTGTTTATACAGTGCTGCCAACATAAGTGCACAGTAGCAAGTTCTCAAACTTAATTGTCAGACCTTCATGTGACAAGAGCTCTGATGGCCATTCCAGGAAAAGAATTCCAAAATTGCTTTGAAGGATGGACTAAGTGTTAGCATCAGTGCATAATTTCCCAAGGGGAGTACCCCAAAGGTGACCATAGTGATATTCAACAATGAAGTAAGTAGCACTTTTTCTAGAATGAGTTGGCTAACTTAATTGTCAGACCTTATATGTATATAATATGTACATAAATTGAGAGAGAGAGAGGTTTGTTTTAAAGAATTGATTCACACTATTCGGGGACCTGGCAAATCCAAAATGTGCAGGCTGGAGACCCAGGGAGGAACTGTTATTGTAACTTCAGCCTGAAGGCAATCTAGAGGCAGAATTCCCTCTTTTTCAAGGGACCCCACTCTTTTTTTCCTTCAAACCTTCAGTTGATTAGATGAGGCTCACCCACATCATGGAAGGTAATCTGCTTTACTCAAAGTCTACCAATGTAAATATTAATCACACCTTAAAAATATCTTCACAGAGATATCTTGAAAAGTGTTTGATCAAATATGTGGGTAGAGAGGTCTAGCCATGTTGACACATAAGATAGCCATCACAATGTGAGTCAGGAAGCTAATTTTATCATTTTCCTACTCTCTTTCTGAATGTGGGACCCACAAAGTCTTCACATTCTCTTTTTTTTTCTTCACATTCTCTTTTTTATTCCAGGGCACTAAAAGGTGTTTATCAAACTCCCTCTCCTCTCTTAGGCCAGCCTTCAAATCTTGCAAAAGTCTTTACAGGCTCCTAGACCTCCACATGACAAAAGGAGGAAAATAGTGGGTGTGATCTATTTTACTCTTTTCTGCAGAGACTGGGATCTTGAACCACAGCAGACAATAAGCATTGCCCCATCTGGATTCCTGGAGGGGAGAGGTCTTTGCCTATGTCAGCTTCTTGTTATCATTACACTCTGGAAAGCCCTGTACCCCTTGCTTCTCAGTTACAAAGAAGGATCCAAGAGCTGCCTAGCCAGAAAATTGTGAGCACAAGGCAACTATAATGAAGAGTTCTGCCTCAATATATGGCATTATTGTTAATAGGCATTAGCCATCAAGTATTTTGAGAGCTTCAGATGAAAGTTTCACACACAGGCCATAGTGTCATGTAATAAGGACTATAAACTTCTTCATGTTTCATATTGTCCTGTGATCAAAGTAGAAACTATATATACACTACTAATTAATTCAAATGTCCCTTTAAAAGTGATTAATTAGATCTGAGTTTCCATCAGATTCCATGATCACAGTGGAGATTCATATCCTGGTCTGTCTTCCCCTAAACCCCAGGCTTTTGTCCACCTGAAATATGCATGTGAGGCCTATTCTAGCCCTAATGTGAAGGGTCAGTAATGGGGCATCATCCTCCGCATTTTGGAGGGCACTGAATACCAACTCCCATTATACAAGGACCAGAATGGACTCAGGAACATTGGTAGCAGGCCAGGCTGCCAGTCTTCCCACCAGGCAACTCAGCCAACCTGCAACAAACACTGCCTGGTTTAGCTATTTAGAACTGAATAATTGGCACAGACATAGATGCCTGCTGACTTGCATTTGGTGCCCCCATTTGAATTTTAATACTTTCATTACACCATGAGTATCCTTTTTAAAGGCCTAGTCCTGCCATGATAATTAGACTCTTCCTACAGCACCAGGAAGGCTAAATTAATCTTCCTGCTTCTTTATCTGGTTGCATTTAAACATGGTGGTACTTACTATCTGCAACAATTAGAAGAAAAGTATAAAATGAGTAAGACTCAATTCCTTTTTCAGAATTGTTTCAGTGCAGACAACAAATCTAAAAATGCTTCCTGCTTTCTAGAAGTATTGTTGTACCTTCTTGGGGGCCATAGGAAGGAAGCCTGGGAAAATTGAACTTCTGGTGTGTGTTTCTCAGTGAATGGAGACACTAACAGCCCTGGGGGGCTTTGTAAGGTTACTGAGCAATATGGTTTGTGCCATGAAAGAGTTCTGCTACTGCTGCAGTGCATTTATAAGTCCTTAATGAGACAGCAGGTGATTCAAAGGGAGAGGACTCCTGCTCAGTATTTTTATTTTAATTCTTTAGGAAGCTGGATTAAGCTACATGGAAATGTAATTGTGATTCTCAGAAGGCTGAGACACAATAACAAAGAGACAATTTGTGAATTTGTTATTCATAATAACAAAGAGAATAATGGGATTTTATACAAGGCATTCATTCATTCATTTTTATTAACTCATTCCTTTACTAAGTGCCTCTGGTAAGTGCCAGACTCTGGGTAGGATCCAGTCCCTATCCTCACTGAGCTAGCTGAAAGTGTTTGTACTGGAAAGACAGTGGAAGTAGAGAGGAGAATACAGGACAGATAGATGAGAAAATACTGTTTTCCCCTGAAAATAAAACTTACCCCCAAAATAAGCCCTAGCAGGATTTCTACACATTTGTCAAATATGAGACCTAGATACACTGCATAGCTATGCCATGCATTTCAGCTCAGAACAGTAAGGAAGACTGGAATACTTTTTATCTGACACACCTCCTTTCTCCAAGGCATTCGCACTTGCAGGGGGGCGTGTGTGGTAACCTCAGTCACAGGCATCTGAACAGCTAGGGGAAAGGAGTTCATTCATCACTAGCGCCAGCCCTACCAACAAGGTTGGCTCCCCCTGTCAGATTCCAGAAGAAGATGACTTAACTGTATTTGAATAAATGTGGATTGTTGTATTATACTTAGTAAAAATAAGACATCCCCTGAAAATAAACCCTAGTGTGTCTTAAAATATAAGACAGTGTCTTATTTTCAGGGAAACATGGTAGGTAAGTATACAGTGCTAGAATTACTGACACAGCAGTAGGTATGAGCACCAAAACTCAGATGGGGAAGAATTTATTGAGAATGGCATAGGGATAACCAGCATAATCCTCCACCACAAAAGTAAACTCACTCAGAAACTTTTGATCAAATTCCAACTTCCACAGTGGCGAAAGGATTAAAAACGTCCACTGGACTTTCAAAAAACTTGATAACCAAAATTCTACCAGGTTTATCAATATTTACAATTAATGCGAATGGCTTAAATTGTCCCCTAAAGAGGCACACGTTGGCTGACTGGATACAAAAACTCAGGCCAGATATCTGTTGTATACAAGCATCTCATCTTACTTTAAAAGATAAATATAGACTCAGGATGAAGGGATGGTCATCTATATTTCAGGCAAATGGAAATCAGAAAAAAGTAGGCATTGCAATTTTATTCAGAGACACAATAGGCTTTAAACCAACAAAAGTAAGGAAAGATAAGGATGGTCACTTCATATTTGTTAAGGGTGACACTCAACATGATGAGATTTCAATTATTAACATTTATGTACCCAATCAGAATGTGCCTCAATTTATAAGAGAGACACTAACAGACATGAGCAACTTGATTTCTTCCACACCATAATACTCTTTTAACACTGCTTTGGCAGTGTTGGATAGATCCTCCAATAAGAAGCTAAGCAAAGAAATTTTAGACTTAAACTTAAGCATTCAACAATTGGATTTAACAGACATCCACAGAACATTTCAGCCTAACAAAACTGAATACACATTCTTTTCATCAGCCCATGGAACATACTCCAAAATTGATCACATCTTAGGTCACAAGTCTAACCTTTGCAAATTTAAAATAATAGAAATTATTCCTTGCATTTTCTTGGACCATCATGGAATAAAAGTTGAACTCACTAACAACAGAAATCTGCATACTCATACAAAAACATGGAAGCTAAATAACCTTACGCTGAATGATAGATGGGTCATAAATGAAATTAAGAAGGAAATTACCAAATTTTTGGAACAAAATGATAATGAAGACACGAATTATCAGAACCTCTGGATACCACAAAGGCAATCCTAAGAGGGAAAATTTATAGCACTGCAAGCCTTCCTCAAGAGAACAGAAAGAGAGGTAGTTAACAACTTAATGGGAATGTCAAGTAACTGGAAAAGGAAGAATATGCCAATCCCAAACCCAGCAGAAGAAAAGAAATAACCAAAATTAGAGCAGAATTAAATGAAATTGAAAACAAAAGGATTATACAACAGATCGATAAATCAAAAAGTTTGTTTTTTGAAAAGGAAAAAAAGAGTAAAATCTCTAATTTTATCAATCATAAATGGTAAAGACAAAATAACAACAGACTCTTTAGAAATTCAGAAAATCCTTAATGAATGAACTCTATTCTCAGAAATACAAAAATATGAAGGAAATAGACCAATACTTGGAAACATGCCACCTTCCAAGACTTAGCCAGAATCAAGTGGAAATGTTGAACAGGCCCACATCAAGCTCTGAAATAGCATCAACTATACAAAATCTCCCTAAAAAGAAAAGCCCCGGACCAGGTGGCGTCATATACCACCTTTGTTCATATACCAACAAAGAGGAACTACTACCTATATTACTCAACCTTTTCCTTATTCCTATAGAATAAGAAGGAATACTACCCAACACATTCTATGAAGCAAACATCACCTTGATCCCCAAACCAGGAAAAGACCCAACAAGAAAAGAAAATTAATTATAGACCAATATCACTAATGAATATTGATGCAAAAATATTCAACAAGATCCTAACAAACAGAATCCAGCAACACATCAAACAAATTATACACCATGACTATGTGGGTTAAGTGGGTTTTATCCCAGGGTCTCAAGGCTGGTTCAATATACATAAATCTATAAATATAATTCATTGCATAAACAAAATAAAAAACAAAGACCATATGATTCTCTCAATTGATGCAGAAAAAGCTTTTGATAATATCCAGCATCCCTTCATGATCAGAACACTTAAGATAATGGGTATAGAAGGGACATTTCTTAAACTGATAGAGGCTATCTACAGCAAACTCACAGCCAACATCATATTGAATAGAGTTAAATTGAAATCATTTCCACTCAGATCAGGAACCAGGCAAGGTTGCCTATTGTCTCCACTGCTTTTTAACATTGTAATGGAAGTCTCGGCCATCACAATTAGGCAAGAAAATGCGATCAGGGTATCCACATAGGGTCAGAAGAGATCAAACCTTCACTCTTTGCAGATGGTATGATTGTATATCTGGAAAACACCAGGGATTCTACTATAAAACTCTTAGAAGTGATCAAGGAATATAGCAGTGTCTCAGGTTACAAAATCAACACTCATAAATCTGTAGCCTTTGTATATACCAACAATAGTCATGCTGAAAAAACAGTCAAGGACTCTATTCTGTTCATGGTAGTGCCAAAGAAGATAAAATATTTTGGAGTTTACCTAACAAAGGACATGAAAGATCTCTATAAAGAAAACTATAAAACTCTAAGAAAAGAAATAGCTGAAGATGTTAACAAATGGAAAAACATACCATGCCCACGGCTGGGAAGAATCAACATTGTTAAAATGTCCATATTACCCAAAGCAATATACAATTTTAGTGCAATCTCTATTAAAGCTCCACTGTCATACTTTAAAGATCTCAAAATAATAAAACTTTGTTTTATATTGAATCAGAAAAAAACCTTGAATAGCCAAGACATTACTCAGAAATAAAAACAAAGCAGAAGGAATCACACTACCAGACCTCAGACTATACTATAAATCAATAGTGATCAAAACAGCATGGTACTGGCACAAAAACAGAGAGGTAGATGTATGGAACAGAATAGAGAACCAAGAGATGAGCCTGGCTACTTACCGTTATTTGATCTTTGACAAGCCAATTAAAAACATTGAGTGGGGAAAAGATTCCCTATTTAACAAATGACGCAGGGTGAACTGGCTAGCGATCTGTAGAAGACTAAAACTGGGCCCGCACCTTTCACCATTAACTAAGATAGACTCTAACTGGATTAAAGATTTAAACTTAAGACATGAAACTATAAAAATACCAGAAGAAGGGCAGCACCTGTGGCTCAGTGAGTTGGGTGCCAGCCCCAATGTACCAGGGGTGGTGGATTCAAACCCAGACCTGGCCAAACTGTAACAACAACAACAATAAAAATAGCTGGGCATTGTGGCAGGCACCTGTAGTCCCAACTACTCAGGAGGCTGAGGCAAGAGAATCACCTAAGCCCAAGAGCTGGAGGTTGCTGTGAGCTGTGATGCTACAGCACTCTACTGAGGATGACAAAGTAAGCCTCTGTCTCTTAAAAAAAAAAAAAACTAGAAGAAAGTGCAGGGAAAACACTTGAAGAAATCAGCTTGGGTGAATATTTTATGAGGAGGACCTCCCAGGCAATTGAAGCAACATCAAAAATACATTACTGGGATCTGATCAAACTAAAAAGCTTCTGCACAGCCAAGAACACGGTAAGTAAAGCAAGCAGACAGCCCTCAGAATAGGAGAAGATATTTGCAGGTTATGTCTCTGACAAAGGTTCAATAATCAGAATCCACAGATAACTCAAATGTATTAGCAAGAAAAGAACAAGTGATCCCATCTCAGGGTAGGCAAGGGACTTGAAGAAAAACTTCTCTGAAGAAGACAGGTGCATGGCCTACAGGCATATGAAAAAAAGCTCATCGGCTCGGCGCCTATAGCTCAACCGGCTAGGGCGCCAGCCACATGCACCTAAGGTGGCGGGTTCGAATCCCCAGCCCGGACCTGCCAAACAACAATGATGGCTGCAACCAAAGAAAAGAAAAGTGGCCAGGCGTTGTGGCGGGCGCCTGTGGTCCCAGCTACTTGGGAGGCGGAGGCAGGAGACTCGCTTGAGCCCAGGAGTTGGAGGTTGCTGTGAGCTGTAATGCCACGGCACTCTACCCAGGGGGACAGCTTGAGG
>CAUYTI010080157.1:0-12272 GCA_963575145.1 Galago senegalensis
TGTGGTCCCAGCTACTTGGGAGGCAGAGGCAAGAGACTCGCTTGATCCCAGGAGTTGGAGGTTGCTGTGAGCTGTAATGCCATGGCACTCTACCCAGGGGGACAGCTTGAGGCTCTGTCTCAAAAAAAAAAAAAAAAAAAAGAGACAAAAAGATCATAAATTAACATTCTAATGACATGTTTCAAGGAACTAGAAAAGGAAGACCAAACCAAACCCAAAGCCAGCAGAAGAAATCACTAAGGTCAGAGCAGGACTAAATGAAATTTTAAAAAATACAAAGGATCAGTGAGACAAAATGTTTTTACTTTGAAAAGATGAGCAAAATTGATAGATGTCTTGCTAAATTATCCAGGAATAGAAGAAAAATCAGAACCAACTGATACCACAGAAATACAAAATACCGTCTGTCAGTATTAAGAAAATTTCCGCACACTTAAACTCAAAAACATAGAGGCAATGGACAAATTCCTGGAAACATGCAATCTTCTAAGACTCAATCAGAAAGATATAGAACTTCTAAACAGACCAATAATGAACAGTGAGGTTGAAGCACTAATAAAACATACTCCAACAACAAAAAGCCCAAGACCAGATGGATTCACAGTCAAATTTTACCAGTTCTATGAAGAAGGGGTGATGCCCATCCTGCAGGAATTATTCCATAACATCTAGAAGGAGTGAATCATCTCCAATGCATTCTAGGAAGCCAGCATCACCTTGATACCAAAGCCAGGAAAGGACATAACAAAAAAGAAAATTGCACACCAATATCCCCAATATCCTCAATAAAATACTAGAAAACCAAATTCAATAGCACATCAAAAAAAAAAAATCATGACCAAGTGGACTTCATCCCAGGAATACAAGGATGGCTCAACCAATGGAAATCAATAAATGTGATTTACTGCATAAACAGAAGCAAAATCAAAGACCATATGATCGTCACAAAAGATACAGAAAAAGCATTCAACAAAACTCAGCACACTTTCATGATAAAACTCCTCAACAAACCAGGCAAAGAAGAAATATAATCTCAAAACAATAAAAGCCATATATGTCAAACACACAGCCAACCTCATACTCAATGTGAAAAAGTTGATAGTATTCTTCCTAAGTAGTGTAAAAAGACAAGGGGGCCCACAGTTGCTACCTCTTCTTCTTTCTTTAAAATTTAAATTTTAATTAAACCATAAGTGTATACATTTATGAGGTACAGTATGTTGATTTGATAAACAATGTCGAATGCTTAAATCAAACTGATTAACATAACCATCACCTCACTTACTTATTTTTTGTGGTAAGACATTTATAATTTACTCTTAGTTATTTTGAAATACACCCTTGCATTGTGCATATTAGGCGAGATCCCACCAAATGTCCTCCCTCCTCCCACCACAGTCATCACTTCTATTCAACATAGTGCTGGGAGTCCTATCTGGAGCAATCAGACAAGAGAAAGAAATAAAGAATATCCAAACTGAGAAAGAAAAGGTCAAACTATCACCTTTTTTTTGATGCTATGATCTTATACCATGTATATAGAAAACCCCAAAGACTCCATCAAGAGACTCCGGTTATTGTAAAATAAATTCAGCAAAGTCTCAGGTTACAAAATCAATGTACACAAATCAGTAGCATTCCTACATGGTCGAGCCAAGATCAAATCAAAGACTATAACATTCACACTAGCTACAAAGAATATAAAATACTTACAAAAATACTTAACCAAGGAGGTCAAAGATCTGTATAAAGAGAATTATAAACACTGAGGAAAGGGATTGAAGATGACACAAACAGAGAAACGTAATGTATTCATGAATCAATAGAATCAACATTGTTAAAATATCCATAATCCTACCCAAAGTGATTTATAAATTCAATGCAATCCCCATCAAAATGCCAGTGTTATATTTCACAGATCTAGAAAAAAAATAACCCCACATTCCATCTAGAACTAGAGAAAAAGCCCAAATAGCCAAAGCAATCTTAAGCAAAAAGAACAAATCTAGAGGCATCACGTTATCAGACTTAAAACTATACCACACAGCTATAGTAACTAAAACAGCATGGTATGAGGACAAAAATAGAGTTATACACCAATGGAATGAAGTGAGCACCCAGACATAAAACCGTCCACACCCGGCCAACAAATCTTTGACAAAGCAGTCAACAATATACACTGGGGCAAAGAAGCCTTTTTCAATAAATGGTGCTGGGACAATTGGACAGCCACATGCAGAAGAGTTAAACAGGATCCAGATCTCTCACCCCTCACAAAAATTAATTTGAGATGAATAAAAGGCTTAAATGTAAGGCATGAAAACATAAAAATTCTAGAAGAATAGGTTGGAAAAACTCTTATAGATTCCAACCTAAGCAAAGAATTTATAAGGAAGGCCCCAATGGCATTCATAGCAACAACAAAAATAAATAAATGGTACTTGATTAAACTAAAAAGCTTCTTCACAGCTAAGGAAATAATCAGCAGAGCAAACAGACGACCTACAAAATGGGAGAAAATATTTGCAATATTTACATCTGATAAAGGGCTAATAACTAGAATCTACAAAGAACTCAAGCAAATCAGCAAGGAAAAAACCCAAACAACCTCATTAAAAAGGGTGCAAAAGACATGAACAGAAGCTTTTCAAAATAAAATAGACAAATGGTCAATAAACATATGAAAAATACTCAAACTCAACATCCCTAATCATCAGAGAAATGCATATTAAAACCACGATGATACATACATCACTTTACTCCAGTTAGAATGGCTTTTATTAAGAAGTCCATAAACAATAGATTCTGGAGTGGACTCAGAGAGGAAGGAACACTTATGCACTGTTCGTTGGACTGCAAATTAGTACAACCTTTATGGAAAACAGTATGGAGGGTCCTCAAAGAAATAAAAGTAGATCTACAATTGGATCCTGCAATCCCAGTACTGTGCATTTAACCGAAGGAAAATAAGTCATTTTACAAAAAGACACCTGCACTTGTTTGTTTATTGCAGCAAAATTCACGATGACAAAGATGTGGAATCAGCCCAAGTGATTATCAGTTCCTGAGTGAATTAACAAAATGTGATATTCGTATACCATGGGGAAATATGTAGCCGTGATGAATGATGAATTTGTGCCTTTTGCAACAATTTGGATGGAACTGGAGGCAATTATCCTAAGTGAAATATCTAAAGAATGGAAAAACAAACACCACATGTACTAACTATTAAATTGGAACTAACTGATGAGTGCACATGTGCACAGAGGGAAGAAAAACTCAGTGGACATTGAGCAGAGGGGAGGAAAGGAGGGGGCGGGCAAAACCTACCTACCCAGTGACCACTATCTGGGTGAGTGATGGGCCCATGCAGCCTTGAGGCAGGCATTGCAAAAGCAACCCATGTAACCAAAATGTGTAGGGCCATAATATTTTGAAGTTAAAAACAAATTTCTTTTTATTGTTGGGGATTCATTGAGGGTACAAGAAACCAGGTTACGTTGATTGCATTTGTTAGGTAAAGTCCCTCTTATAATTGTGTCTTGCCCAAAAGGTGTGTCACACACCGAGACCCCACCCTCCTCCCTCCTTCCCTCTCACTGCTTTTCCCTTCTCCCACCCCCCCTCCAGAAAACAAATTTTTTTTTAAGAAAAAATTTAAAATATCAAGGATGGGGCCAAGGCAGAACCTGGAAAAACTCAACAATGAAAGAGCAATTGGAGGAAGAGGAGCCAGAGAGGGACTGTGGAAATGAATGGTTAAAAGGGCTAAGATAGGAAGTGAGAACGAGTGGTGGTGTAGAGGGTGAGGCAGTAAAGAGTTTCAGAAAAGAGGTGATGGTCACGTGCATCGTATACCACCAAGACAGCATACAGATGAGGCCTGAAGAGCAGCCACTGAATAAGACATGCCGGCAAAAAGCACAGTTTCAGCGGCATCAACTCTACCTCCCAAAGCACCTGGATCAGGGGTTTTTAAACTATGGTGCAGAAGAATGTCTTGGTAGTTTTAAGAAAATGCAGATTTGAGGGACTTACAAACCTGGATTCATAAGGTTTGAAGTCAGGCTCAGGAATCTGCATTTTTAAAAAGATCCTCCTCTCCCCCAAGTGATTCTGACACCAGTGTTTTTTAAACGATGTTTTGATAAGCACAGCCCTGCAAGACACAAGCATTTCTTTCACAACCTGCCCCCTGTTCTGGTTTCCTGCTAAATGGCCCACGGCTTCCCCCTGAGAGATCAACACGTGAGTGGCCAAGCTTTCAGTTCATACCTTCCCCCAGGGGCCTGCCACCCTAGTGGGACGATCATACTACAGCGAGCAAAACATTCCAGCATCTCTCCCTCCCTGGCTCTCCCGGTCTGTCTGTTTCTCTCTCTCTCTCTCTCACACGTGCATAGATTAGGAGAGAAAGCCATGTATCCCAGACATAAACACTTAAAAATAAATGTAAATACAAAAGACTAGAATAATAAAAATGGTTATAAATTACCAAGAGTAAATACAAACACACTTATATTTACACTTAGGGAGAAAGCTTGGAGGAGGTGGCCAAGGTGTCCCTGAGAAGATGACATCTGAGTTATGCCTTGAAGGGTGAATGAGAGTCCACGTAGCAGAGAAAGGGAAAAGGATTCCAGGGAGAGGAACAGAAGATGTAAAAATACAGAGATGTGAAGAAGTACGATGTTTCCAAGAAAGCAAGAACCTCAGTGTGGCTGGAATGGTGGAAATAGGGTTTGGGGGAGGAGGTATAGAAGCAGATGGAATAACATGAACTAAAGCTACATCGCACCGCCCTCTAAAGAGGCTGGACTTGGTCTTGGAAGAAATGGAGAGCCCACCTGGTTTTTAAGCAGGTCCTTGTCTTTTAGATACCTAAGGATGGGGAGGCTGGGAGGAGACCTCTTCCCATCAGTCTCTACAGCATCCAGCCATCTGTAGGCGAGGCAGAATCCCAGGAATTCACATGACACTTACAGACAGATTTTGACTCTGTTTCTTCTAAGTTAGGGAGCCTAAAGGCTAAAGTTTGGGAAATAAACCATGGGAAACGAGACAAGGAGGGAGGGAAAAAACAATTTAAATCCCTCAAATGGAAAAAAAAAAGTATAATGTCTCCTTATCTAAACATATATTTAAAATAATCATGCAAAATAAAGTTTGGTTTTTCAGGGTGGGCTAGTGGAGGAGAACCATAAATGACCAAGAACAACAAAGTAGAAAAAATAAGCAGAGGAGAAAAGAATATAAAAACAGGAAGCCAGCAGGCGGCGGCAGTTCTCCGGGAGGTCACTGGCAAAGGCCCCAGGGGCTGCCTCTCGGTAGGTCATGGGTGGAGCGGGGAAGGCTGGGGTGCAGGCCTTTTCTCATAGCCTTGAGCACTAGAATAGGGCAGAACAGGGGGCCAGTGCCAGACACACCTGGGAAATTCAAACCTGTTTCTACCTGAGATGGGGGGAGAGGTGGTGGCAAGGCTGCCGAAACGGAGGCAGAGAAGCTCAGTTCAAGTCAGACGCTAACTCCCAGCTCTGGGCCTGCCACTTAGGGACTGTGTGACCTTGGGTAAGGGCCTCCACCTCCCTGGACCTGTTTCCTCATGTGGGAGTTAGTTTGGTTGGCAAGCCCTCCACGCATAGGTGGCCAAGGGACATGTGAAAATCCAGCTGTGCACTCTGATGTGAGCTGTTCTAGTTTCCTAATTTGAACCAAAATACTGTTCTGCCAGCCACACCCGAAGCCCACAGGGCTGTGACCACTCAAAGAGATTCCTTTTTCCCCTTCACACATAGGAGCTTTACAGGCTGGTGGTGGCCCTGAAGTGGGAGGATATGTGGAGGCATAGTGGACTGGGCTGGAAGAATGGGCTGAAGCCTTGCTGGGAGGAGTCTTGGATGGCATGATAAGGAATTCAGACTTGCTTTGGAAAGAGATGGAGAGCCACTTTTGCTTGATTCTTTGCCTCCCCCAATCCCCACCTCCTGGACACCTGCTCAGGGCAGAGTCCCTGCTGCTACTGTCGCCCACCTCCCAACACAGCAGGCCATCACAGCCACCTGGGGGTGAGTGCTGCCTTTCTTCATGATGCTCGTCACACCCTGCTGTGGTGGGAAGGAGCTGAAACAGCTTCAGAACCATGGCCAACCTGCCCTAGACCCACTGAGGCTGGTCCCATAGCTGTCCCAAGGGCCCAGGGGCACAATCCAGAAGAAGGAGGGGTTGCCCCATGGGTGACCTTTGACCAGGGCAACACCTGAGATGGGAGGGAAACAACACATAGATTCCTGACTCCTCCCGGACGAATTGTGCCAAGGTGCAGCAGCGGTTTCACAGAGCCTCCCCCAGGGACCCCAGCATGGCCCGGCATTCCTTTCTATTCTATAGGGTGCTACCGATGGCTCTGCGTTGTATTTTGAATTTGCTTTCACTCTTTCTCTGCCTCAGCTCTTCCTCTCACTATTGCTGCCCTAGGATTAACTCCCCTCTTCATAAAGCTTTAACATGTGAGTGCTGCCTTTTCTTTTTTAAAAAAGGGAAATGGATGAAGACAATGAGCTCCCAGTAATAACAGATGCAGTCATCTTGCTGACCCTGGCCAGTGGTGAGGGTTTACCACATTAGTGATGTTTAGAGATGTTACTTTTCTTTCTTTCTCTCTCCCTCCCTCCCTCTCTCTCTCTCTCTCTCCCTTCCTTCCTTCCTTCCTCCCTTCCTTCCTTCCTTTCTATCTCTCTGTCTTTCTTTCTTTCCCTCCTTCCCACCCTTCTCTCTCTTTCTTTCCCTCCCTCCCTCCCTTCCTTCCTTCTTTCTTTCTTTCTTTCTTTTTTTGGACAGAGTCTCACTCTATCAACCGGGGTAGAGTGCCATGGCCTCAGCCGAACTCACAGCAACCTCAAATTCCTGGATTCAAGCAATCCTCCTCTCTCTGCCTCTCCCATAGCTGGGATTATAGGCATCTGCCACTATGGCCAGCTAATTGTTCTATTTTTAGTAGACATGGGGTCTCACTCTTACTCAGGCTGGCCTCAAACTCCTGAGCTCAAGCAATCCTCTCCTCTCAGCCTCCCAACGTGCTAGGATTACAGGCACCAGTAATGTTACTTTTCTTCTTCCTGAGTGTGTTAAAAACACACACGTACTCATTACAACTATCTGGGCAATAGCAGCAAAAGGACACGGAGTCAGACAGACAAGGGTTTGAATCCAACCCCATGGTTCACCAGCTATGCAAACATCCTCTCTAAGATTTGATTTCTCTAAGTCTCAGTTTCCCTTTCAATGGGATGGAAATAATAAAACTGATTTCATCAAATCATCATAATTAAATTAACTGAGATGCTAGATGCATAGGATGTGCTCAGGCAATGACCTTTTTATTGTAATGATTGGAAAATTTGGAGAATAGACACCCAGGAGGCCTTTGGATCAGTGCCCTGGGGACAGTGACCACAGAGAGGGACTGTAGGATCCAGACCTATAGAGTGGTGTGACAGCAGTCAAGGCCAGTCTGGAAGATTTTACAGACAAGATTCTGAGCCACAGTGTCTCTGCTATTTAAATGTGGGGAGTGGCATGAGCAGTAATCCAGAGACCCAATCAACTACAGGGCTGCTCAGACCACCCAGCCTGACCCTGGCCTGGCATAGGTCCATCTCCTACTCCTGAATGCTATTTCCGCTGTGCTGCTCCTGTCCCCATCTCATCCTCAGAAGGACAGCCTCCTTGCCTGGCTTCTTGTCACTGTGGTCTTGGTCTTGGAGGCTGAAGGTATGATTTGGCAGGAGGTGCAGCCCAGGGCAACCTAAGGACACAGGCTCTCACTGCACACAGCCTCGGCAGCCTACGGATGCCTCTGGTTCCAGCTCAAATGACAGAGCCCAGACCGCAAGGTCATTGTCACATGTTCACAGTGGTGCTGCTGCTGGAGCCCTGTGCTTATTTTCATTGTCCCACTGCTGCTTTGGTAACAGATCACCAGTAGGAAGAGTGGGAAGGAGAGGGGAAAGGGCTTCTAACCCAGCCCACTCCCTGGGTCTTTGCACCTGCCCCATATCCAAGGCGGAGCAGCTGGGTTTGAGGGGATGGTGGGAGGCTGCAGACGCACACTACGTGACAGGCTCCAGAGAAGCTTTTGTTGTGTTTCATTTTCTTGCTGTTGGAGGAGTTTGCACATGGAAAGAGAGCCAGAAAGAGAGAGAGAGGGATGAAACTTGAAGGAGCAAAGATCCAGAGGAAGCCTGGGAGGGGTTGAAGGGGCTGGAATCCTGGGCACAGTGAGAGATTCTGTTCTCTATCCGGAGGGGAGGATGTGAGGGGGGCAGACACAAATGGGCTTGTAGGAGGGAGGCTGAAGCGGAGGGATTTCACACCGGATGTCTCGGTTTTCTCTGGGAACTAGGAGGCAAAGCCATCTGCTGACAGGGGTGAGAGAGTGTGGTAAATGTCTGGAAGGCCATCATAAGAGAGAGGACGCTTCCTGGAGCAGGTCAAGGGACACTCGGTCGCACGGAAGCCTGTGCATTCATGAGTATCTGCCCAAATGCTGAGCAGCACAGACTCAGAGAGGGCTTGTTACTGATGACTGGGACTATTGTGGAAAGCATCATGCCCGATGCCTGGGGTCTAAATAGTTGGTAAGCCCAGACTCTTCTCATTCCTCTCCTGAGGTAAGGGGCTCAGAAAGGGGTTAGCCACTATCAGGCCATTCTATCCCCACCCATGGGTCATTTCATTTTCCTCTTCCCCAAAGAGCCAAGTGGCTGTACTTGTGGGCAGCTCAGGGGCTGTAGGAGCAGATGGCCAGGCAGGGAGCCCTGCCCCTCTGACCATGGCCCATAGAGCATGGAGGCAGTACACAGCTGGCATAGATGAGCCCTGAACGCCTGGAGTCAGCGGCTCTTTAAGCACTAGGGTTGTTGTTCTTTAGGTAGCTGGGCTCAGGTCTCTGTCTACCAATCGAAGCAAGTGTGGGATGTCATTCTGCCTCCTCTCCTAGAACCCAGCACATGGACAAGAAACCCCATCAACCTCCCTGGTGCCAACACCAGCTTATTCTCAGAGTTTTATTTATTTATTTATTTAGAGACAGTCTCACTCTGTCACCCTGGGATTGAGTGTCCTAGAGTCATAGCTAACAGTAACCTCAAATTTTTGGACTCAAGAAATCCTCCTGCCTCAGTTTCCCAACTAACTGGGACTATAGACATATGCCATCACCCCTAGCTAATTTTTCTATTTTTCTACTTTTTTTTTTTTTTAGTAGAGATGAGGTCTCATTCTTGCCCAGGCTGGTCTCAAACTCTTGAGCTCAGCAATCTGCCATCCTCAGCCTCCCAGATTGCTAGGATTACAGGCATAAGCCATCCTGCCCAGCCATCAGAGCTTATTAATTGGTGTAAAACTGAATGTATCTGTGTTTTCACAATTACTTGTTTCCCCAAACTCCCCATGTGGGTGGAAAAGGCTAGGAAACAGGATAACCTGGAACTGTTCCCTGGGAGAGGATTTACTGAGAAAACAACTAAGGCCATGTACTGTCCTTGTACATAAAATAGTTTAGTGCTTGGCCCAGGTCTACCTTCCCAAGCTGACATGAGCACACAGAAGTCAACCAAGAAGCTCAGCCTTTACTTAACACTTAGAATTTTTCCGATCCACTTATTTAAAAAGATAAAATGTGAAAAATAAAAATCAGGAAAAATCTACCTTGCTTCATCTTTCGTCTTTCTCCAGGTTCAACTATTCATCCCTTGCATTTTGGCAGCCCGGACCTGAGCTTTGTTCTCCAGTGAGCCTTGGTATGTCGCCATCTGGTGGTGGAAGAGGGTGACTGCCTGTTTATGCTCTGGAGTGGCAGTCATTATTTCAATGAGCGCTCTGTTTGTGATGGAACAATGCTGCCTTGGGTTGCAGAATTCATTTTAGGTACAGCAAAACATGACTTGTTCTAGCTGTGGTTAACTTCCCAGAACCAAACCTCAGTATTTCTCAGCCAGAGCTGCAAATCCGAATCACCAGAAGGCTTTTAAAAACAGCAATGTCCGGGTCTCACCTGAGATTCTGGTTTAGTATTTCAGGGGTGAGGCATTTTTAAAGCAGTCCAGTTGATTCCGACACGCAGTCAGGATTGAGAGATGCTGTAAAACTTAGTGAGGATGGGTCAAACATCACCCTTTCTATTGCAATTGTAACTAGGAGAATCATCTACCTCCTCCTTCCCCCCCACACCTCTGCCCACTCACCACACTGAGACAGAAATTGGGAACGGCAGGACCTCGCCAAAAAAACTTCATCTGTCTTTCACATTACAAGTCATACTTTCCAGGGTTGTGGGAGGAGTGGTCTTTGAGGGACTCCACAAGAGGCATATACCGAATAGGCCCCTTTTCTTGCTCTCGACCAATCCAAAGGAGTACCATGTGACAGTAGAATGGATGGGAAGCATTGAACAAAGGAACACATCTGGGCACCAAAAGAATGTAAAGTAAAACTCTAAGGGGCAGCCTTGCCAAGTATGGGCAGTTTGGAAAAACCATTTTTGTTGTTTTTGTTTTAAGGATCTAAAGTATATGCTATTTCTGGGAATTAATGTTTGCCACTGGGAAGGTATGTGCATGCACCAACTACTATTCTGTGGGTAGTAGGAAGAAGGAAGAGAACTATTTTCAATTCACATTGAAGACCAGGCATGGGTCCTCATGTGCCCCATAGCCCAGGGGGCCCTGAGGGACATGGAGAGCCCAAGTTCATCTTCAACCTCTTTGCTGGGCTGCCAGGTGTCATCCTGGATGGAATAATGAAGACTTGGCTTAATGAACTTCTGGAAGCTGGGTAGGGTGTGGAGATCCTTGTATGACGATCAGTCCCTATAGGTGGGAGGTAGAGTTTCTCAGACACAGGTGGGGTGCACACATGTTTAGTGCTGCTATAACAGAATGCCACAGACTAGGTAATTTACAAAGAACAGAAATTTATTGGCTCAAGGTCTCGGAGGCTGTGAAGTCCAAGATTGAGGTGCTGCATATGGCAAGGCCCTTCTTGCTGCACCATAACATGGAGAAGGCATCACACAGGCAAAAGAGAGGGAAAGGGGAGTCAAACTTGTCCTTTCTAAGGAGCCCACTCCTGTGATAGCAAACCTACTCCTGAGATAATGGCATCAATCCATTCACGCAGCAGAGCCTTCACAGCCCGATCTCCTCTTAAACACCCCACCTGTCAATACTGTTGCACTGGGGATTAAGTTTCCCACATACGTTTTTTAGGAGACAATTTCAAAATATAGTAATGCCTGAGAGAGGGAAGGTTGGAAGAAGGCTGTGTCTCCAAAAGGAAGGCAGATATAATTTCAAAAGAACAAGATTAGGAACTAGAGAGCACCTCGGAGGAGTCTCCTATGAACATTCAAATTGCCAGGATCAAAATGTCACCTGGGAAAACAGAAAACCAAAACAAGGTTTTCTTCCTTGCAAGCAAAAAAAAAAAAAAAAGGTATTGGTGGCCACTTAAAACTCTTCCTCTTTATGTTGTAACTTCCTTTCATTTTTCCAAACTTTATTAATGTATGATGTGTTTATTCGCTCTGGTGTACTAATGTAAAGGGAGAAGGGACACATCAGCTGACTCCTCTGCACATACTCCAATTGCATGGAAGGAACAGGATGCTGAGGGCGGCTTGCCCAGAGGTGCCCTGGGTTGTGGCCCACACAGAGCCTGAAGCTGGCAGAAGAGGACAGAACACACAGGGACAGAAGCCAGGGGGAATCTCAGATGGAGGAGAAGGGCAGTAACCCCCGCCCACCACCAAACACAGGGAGGTGACCCTTAGGGAAAAGGGAAAGCTGCCATTTATGCTATAGCATAAAGGAGAAAAAGAAAGGCAGCTAACTGAGAAAATCGATCCAGAGATGTGATTTTTAACCTGGTTGGTTTTGTGTAGCAGCAGGGTATTCAAGTAGACTTCCTGTAGCTATGAAGATTCATGCCATAAAGAGACGGTAACAAATGTAAGACCAGTTATACAAATTGCAGTCTCTTTGTTATGCTGGGGTAAAAAACCAAATTGCAGAGTCTGAGCAGCATGAAAATTATCTGGGTTTTGAAATCATAGACCAGGCTCGGCGCCTATGGCTCAACCGGCTAAGGCGCCAGCCACGTACACCCAAGGTGGCAGGTTCGAATCCCCAGCCCGGACCCGCCAAACAACAATGACGGCTGCAACCAAAAAATAGCCGGGCGTTGTGGCGGGCGCCTGTGGTCCCAGCTACTTG
>CAUYTI010080162.1:0-14375 GCA_963575145.1 Galago senegalensis
TTTTTTTTTTTTTGAGACAGAGCCTCAAGCTGTCCCCCTGGGTAGAGTGCCGTGGCATTACAGCTCACAGCAACCTCCAACTCCTGGGCTCAAGCGAGTCTCCTGCCTCCGCCTCCCAAGTAGCTAGGACCATAGGCGCCCGCCACAACACCCGGCTATTTTTTGGTTGCAACCGTCATTGTTGTTTGGCGGGTCCGGGCTGGGGATTCGAACCCGCCACCTTAGGTGTACGTGGCTGGCGCCTTAGCTGGTTGAGCTATAGGCGCTGAGCCTAAAATATGATTTTCAAATGATGCTGGGTGGCGGCAGAATGCCAGAGAAAGCGTGTTCACAGGTGGGCGGGCAGCCCAGAGACAAGTACCCAAGCCAGAGCTCTGGCAGAGGAAGCATGAAGCAAAGTGATTCCCGAGAGGCTGGCTGAGGGGTGGTCTGTACAGTTGAGGGGTGCGGTCTGCATCATGAGGGATATGGTCTGTAAGGTGAGGGGTCCGTACTTTGTTCATGCTGGGTTTTACATATTTTTTTTTTTTTTTGAGACAGAGTCTCACTCTGTTACCCTCAGTAGAGTGCTGCGGTGTCACAGCTCACAGTAACCTCAATGGGTTTTGCTTCTTGCAGGGAACACAGCCCTCCTGGCGGCTAACCTGCTGTTTGAGATGCTGTGTGTTCTCCCCAAAGTGACAACCGTCTGAGTCTTCTGCTCTTCAAGACAAAACAGATTACAGTGCTGAGAAATTCTTAAGAATTTATGAGTGAGCAGTCTTGAGTTTATGCCATTGAGACTTTATGCAAAAAAGTGTCATTGGTGGCTGTAAAATCAGGATATTCAGTAGAACTCTAACCCAAACGGTTAACACTTCTAAGGAGTTTGAATTAACTAAAAACAAAAAAAAGAAGCACTTCTACTCCTTTGATTTCTTTTCCCTCTATTACATGATGCTGTGGAGAATAAAGGGGAAGGAAATGGAGAATTTCATTCATGATTATCTAAAAATCGGAAAAATGAAATAAAAAATACCTCCTAAACATTCTATATTTCCATAGTATCTTCCTTTAGCTTCTCCTCTGAGTTCAGGACTGCATCTTGCCTTTAGGACCATTGTGAACATAAATAACAAGTTTAAAGGGAAGTTCCACAGAACTCCTAATGAAGAAACTTCCTGCTCAAAAGCCCAGGAGGGTGCACAGAATATCTTCTAAACCAGAAAACATCTGGGCTCTTGCTTTTCTTTTTTTCTGAGATAGAGTCTCCAGCTGTTGCCCTGTGTAGAGTGCCATTGCATCATAGCTCACAGCAACCTCCAACTCTTGTACTCAAGTAATTCTCTTGCCTTGGCTTTTCTATTATTTATTTAATTTTTTTTTTAGAGACAGAGTCTCACTTTGTCGCCCTTGGTAGAGAGTGCTCTGACATCATAGCTTATAGCCACCTCCAGCTCTTGGGCTTAGGCGATTCTCTTGCCTCAGCCTCCCGAGTAGCTGGGACTACAGGTGCCTGCCACAAAGCCTGGCTATTTTTTGGTTGCAGTTTGACTGGGGCTGGGTTTAGAACCTGCCACCCTCGGTATATTGGGGGCTGGCACCCTATTCACTGAGTCACAGGTGCTGCCCTGGTTTTTCTCTCTACTAGAGATGGGGGTCTCACTTTTGCTCAGGCTGGTCTCAAACTCATGAGCTCAAGCTATCCACCCACCTCAGCCTCTTAGAGTGCTAGGATTACAGGTCTGAGCCACTGCGCCCAGCCTAACATCCGCTGAGCTCTTGATGAAGCTTCTAACTTACTTCCTAAAAGACTCAGTTTTGCATTATCTACTCTCAAGCCAATGTACCCTCTGCGACAATAATTCCTGAAATCTGCAATTAGGCCATGCTGATCTTAAGCGTGTGTTGAATTACATGCGAATTCAGTTTTACTAATAGTATGTCCGTGATCAAATCATCATCTTGCAATGCAAGGGCTACCTCATAATCATCACACATTAAAATAGTTTATTTCTGTTTTCAGTCTGTAATATTCTTAAAACAAAATAACATCAACTTCAGTGCCTGTTCACCATACAAAAAAAACCCCAAACAAAAAAGGTACCCCAAACATAAAAAAGACACAATTTGCCAAATAAGTTATTTGTTCCTAAGAGTATCAAAAGTGCAAAATAGTCGTTCACCCTCTTTTCAAATGTCTCCCAGATATCATTATTCTCCTTAACAAACTCAGCAGATTCAGCAGCTGCCACACAGTATTTGTTTTCAAGGGACAATGGACTTGAATTACATCTGTAAAGATGTTTTGCACCAGCTTTTAAAGAATTCCACTTTAAAAAAAAAAAAAGGTTTTGAGTGTTTGCTTCCAATCCCTATTCCCCCCCCAAAGCAAATACCTTAGAACACAGTTGGATCCCATTTCATTTTATATCTGGAAAACATGTACTGATGGTAGCTGCAAGTTGATTAGGGCACAAGTATGAATAGGCTGCAAATGAGGAGAAAATCAACCTGTCTGCAGCCAAATTCTCATCCATAAGTGATGGCAAGAGAGCCTGGCCCCTGATGGAAGTTGGGACAGTCCTGCTCACTGAAATGGTGCTGAGTGGGAGCTGATGACTTCAGCTAATGACAATTAACTAATTGTGCGGCCAACACCTGAGCAATACAATTTTTTTTAAAAAAATGGATGTGTATTCTACAAAGACTTATTTTAGGCCAGTTTCACCCTGTCCGCTAAACATGATGCAGAGTCTGTATCCACCAGAAAAGCCCACCTTGGAAAACATCAATGTTGATGTTCAAAGATAGGGCATTAACTTAGAACTCAAATTGGGTCCTGTGTGATTGCGTACATCAGAAGGAGAAACAGTGGCACTGGCTGAGCAGGACAAGAGCTCACACCTTTGACATAAAAGTAAACAAGTTCTTGGAAACATTCAGGAGGAAAGGCTTGGGTGACCAAAGGTAAAGTTCAAGTTAAAAGCTCCCTAGTATCCTCATGGGGGATGTATCTACCAGCCTCCAAATGGATCTGCAGAATATTTGGACTGAGTCATTTGCCAGAAATATTGACAATCTTATCACCACTTTTCTTTCCTAGTGCAAATGGAAGATGTGGCTATATGGAAGTGTTTTATTTACTTATATTTTGAGACAGGGGCTCACTCTGTCACCCAGGTTGGAGTCTCCTTGTAATCATAGCTCATTCCAGTCTCAAACTCCTGGGCTCAAGGGATCCTCCTGCCTCAGTCTCCTGAGTAGCTGGCACTACAGGCATGTGACCATGCCTAGCTAATTTTTCTTTTCTTTTTTTTTTTTTTTGACAGAGTCTTACTTTGTTATCCTTGGTAGAGTACAATGGAGTCATAGCTCACAGCAACCTCAGAATCTTGTCAAGCGATCCTCTTGCCTCAGCCTTCCGAGTAGCTGGGACTACAGGCGCCCACTACAACACCTGGCTATTTTTAGAAATGAAGTCTGCTCAGGCTCAATCCACTCACCTTGGCCTCCCAGAATGCTAGGATTATAAGTGTGAGCCATCACACCCGGCCTAGCTAATGTTTTTCATTTTCTTTTTTGTTGAGACATGGTCTCGCTATGTTGCTTAGGCTGGGCTTGAACTCCATGCTTCAAGCCACCCTCCTGCCTTGGCTTCCCAAAGTGCTGGGACTACAGGTGTGACCCACAGTACCTGGCCCTGAAGGTGCTTTTTATTGTAATGATAAACATTTTTTGAATGAACAAATCCTGGTAATTTTTGGTTTTTAGACATTAAGGTTAGGAATTTCATTAGTACCAGGAATTAAAAACAAAAACCTACCACCAAATGCAAACCCTATGCTTATGTACAACCTGGCCATAATGAACTCACAAAATATTATTATTATTTTTTGAGACAGAGTCTTACTATGTCGCCCTCAGTAGAGTACTGTGGTGTCACAGCTCACAGCAATCTCAACCCTTGGACTTAAAAGAGATTTCTTGCCTCAGCCTCCCAAGTAGCTGGGACTACAGGCACCCACCACAACACTTGGATATTTTTTTGTTGCCATTATCATTGTTGTACTGTTGTTTAGCAGGCCTGGGACAGTTTGAACCTGCCAGCCCTGGTTTATGTGGCTGGTGCCCTAACCACTGAGCGGCTATAGGCACAGAGGCATATATATATGCATATATACATATATATATATATATACACACACATACTTTTTTGCAGTTTTTGGCTGGGGCCGGGTTTGAACCCACCACCTCTGGTATATGGGGCTGGCTACTCCTTTGAGCCACAGGCACTACCCATATATATATATATTTTTTTGGCTGAGGCTGGGTTTGAACCTGCCACCTCCAGCATATGGGGCCGGTGCCCTACTCCTTTGAGCCACAGGCGCCACTATATACACACACACACACACACAGAGTTTTACTTTGTTATTCTTGATAAAAGTACCATGGCACCATAGCTCACAGCAACACCAAAATCTTGGGCTGAAGCAATTCTCTTGCCTCAGCCTCCCAAATAGCTGGGACTGCAGGTGCCTGCCACAATCCCTGGCTATTTCTAGAAACAGGGTCTTGCTCTGTCTCAGGGTAGTCTTGAACAGTGAGCTCAGGCAATCCACCCATGTCAGCCTCTCAGAGTGCTAGGATTACAGGTGTAAGCCACCATGGCCAGCTCCCAGAAAATGATTTTAAGAATTGGTGTATCAAGGAGCCAGATGAATTTCTTTTTTGGATGGGGAGGACAGAGGGAGACTCCATCACCTGGGCTAGAGTGCAGTGGCATTATCATAGCTTACTGCAACCTCAAATTCCAGGGCGCAAGTGATTTTCCTGCCTTAGCCTGCTGAGTGGCTGGGACTACAGGTGTGTCCCACCACACCCAGCTAATTTTTTCTATTTTTTGAAGAGAGGGGATCATGAAGGCTCACAGAGCTGCTCCACTCTAACTACTGCCCAGGCCTCCCTTCTTTTTTCTTGGGGATCCACATGTAGAACCCCAGACTCTTGCTTGGGCTGGTTTCAAACTCCTGACCTCAAGCAATACTCCTACCTTGGCCTCCCAGAGTGCCAGGATTACAGGCATGAGCCACCGTTCCCAGCTGAATTCCTTGACCATTTCTAACTGGGCCAGGTGCCATGAGATACAACATTCAGAATATGCACCCATATTTGGAGGATCATATGGAAGAATGAAGCCTGGCAGTGATTTCTTTATTTTTTAATAAAGCTATAAACTCCATGAAAACTATAGGAATTCCTGGGCTTCAATAATTTATTACTTACCAGTGTAGCTCAATATTTAAATTATTCAGGATCCAAGTGGCTTAGTTTAAAGCAATTATGATTAACAAAATACTAACTTAGTAAATGTTCTATCACTGATTTTCACCCTTCGCTTTATAAAAGGGCAATTGCTTTGACATTTGAACAGAGCCCACTCTTTGAAGCTGTCCAAACTCCATTGGTGTTTTTGCCCTAAAAATCAAAAGGTCTGTTCTCCAACTGGCTGGTATGATCCAGCCTAGGGTCCATTACCCACTGGAGCTCAGCAAGCTCAGGGCTGACGGTTACTCCCGCCCTGATACTGGTGAAGCAGTTTGTAAGTTAAGAGTGAAAACAATTAAGATAAAACCTCAAAATATAGGGCAGAAGTGGAAAGACTTTTGCAAAACAGGAGTTCAGAACAAGTCTTGGCTCGCGTGTGTCACAAAAGACAGTTTGAAGATACAGCACTCTGGGGTAAAGTGTTCAAAATACGATTGCTGAGAAATTTTAAGTTCCTCGATACAAAGACATGTCTGATATGTAACTAAAGAAACACCATTGGAGTAAGGAGTTCCTGGAGCCTGACTCATGCAGGTGGGAATAAATTCTCTTCAGTTTAACATCTACTGGCTTTAGAACAGCTTATCTCTACGTTCAGAGAGTAAGATTACAAGTTATGGCTCCTAATATCCATACCCTAAAATTGAGAGAGGCAGAAAGGCATCTGAAAACATACAAGTCAATGGCTCAAAGTCATTACAGTACTTCTTGCTGTGCAGGCGGTGCTGAGGCAGTGGTTGGGAGGCTCCCAAAGCCTCACCCAGCTCCTCTGTTCCAGCCATAGCCCAGGCCTCCCTTCTGTTTTCTTGGGAACCCACATGCAGAACCCCCATTCTTCCCTTTCCTTTTCAGCTGTGGGCAACAAACTGTTGTGGGGGATACCCCCAAAATATCCTTTTAGCCACTTATTCCCAGAACCACCACAAAATGTGAGATTGCTTGGAACTAGGTCTCTTCCAAGATGCAGGGCTAGAAGCGGCTGTGGGCCGTTCAGTGTCAAGAGCATGCGCCAGGGCAGAAGCACGGCAGGGCCAAGGTGGTGGGGCAGGGCATGGGGGATGAGGCCAATAACCTGGCCTGCACAACAGGCTCAGGAGGCTCTGCCCAGGTGCTGCTGCAGGGCCGAGCCCCGTGTTTCTCTAACATAAGAGAAAGGACAGGAGAGGGTGAGGGTGAGCACGTGACAGGGATGAGGGGGGAACAGGAAGGGAGCAGTCTATTTTAAATAGAGCGGCATTCAAATGAGGGGGGGAAAAGAAAACCAAAAGAAAATATTTTGATCTAGGGAATTCAAACTTGTGGAGTTTTTCACTCCGAGGTTAGAACAGGACAAAGGAAAGATTCTTCTAGCCATTGTTCTAGAAGAGTAATCTAAAATCTATACTCTCTTCATTGTGATAGTTTGAGTCCTGAAAATACCTGTTCATAGGGGCACGTTAAAAAGTCTGAAGAGTTCGTATCTCTTTTCGAAATCCTCTCAGTCTAGTTCCGGCCATGATGGGATATAAAACCTCTGTAAGGAGCCCTCCAACAGGCGTTCCATCCATAAGGACAACTTGTTCAATTTCCCTTTGATGGGCCTGGATCCGAGGCCACTGGAAGATTTCCCTCGAGATTCGCTCAGGTGGAGGGAAGAGTCAAGATCACTGCAGGAGCCCAGGGCTTCCTCCTCTTCGACTGTTTTTTGGGGCTTGAAGAGGCAGAAGTATTTCTTATGGCCATTCAGAGCCAGTACATAACCAGTGTAGTCACGTTCCATGAAATGCTTGTCATACTGGTTTGGGATTGGGGCTGCATCCTGAGCAAATTCCAGTAAGTATTCAAGCCATTCTCTGTGTTTATCTAGACTCAGGAAGGAGAAGTGTAGGCAGTTGCTCCTGGAAGAAAAATAGAAAGAGGATTCAGTGTATTTTCTAACACATTGAATAGCAGGGAAAATAAATATCCCAGTGAGACTTCAAATAATAGGAAAAGGCTCTGTGCTGGATGGAGCCTGAACACCAGAAAAGTGAGAGATTTCTGTGGGAGTCAGAGGGCCTCTATAACAGCTGGAGACTTCAATCGCCCTCCCCCAGCCCCTGCAAAGTGTAACTTTTATCACTCTTGGTTTCTGGCTTCTGGAATATACACAGGGCTGGAGAACAGGCAGTTTTCTGAAAGGAATTTAGGAATTAACATTGACATTGACACCTAGCTCCTGTGTTCTGAATCAATGGAATATGAAGCCAAATGGGAAAAGAGGTCCCTCTCATGATGGCTTTAGATGTCTGACTGGAAAGGTCACAGCCAACATGGTCGCAGCATGGATAAAGCACTAATCCCCCCCCCCCCCAAAAAAAGTGGGGGGGGTAATTTTCCTCCAGTTTCCTCTTTACATACGTGTGTGCGTACACGCTTACCCAGTGAATGTGTAGACCTCCAAAGCAAATTTCTGGAGTAGGCTGTTCTTGGTGGAATTTGACAGGATGAGGACCACGTTCATGTGGCCTGGCCTCAGGCGTACCAAATTACTGGTGTATGTCACATCTGTGAGTTCAGTCACCTCCACAAAGCCTTTTTTAGGAATCTTGCTGTGGAGAAATATTGAGGAGTTACGATGTTATCAGGATAATGGGCTGCCATTACTTCAGAAAGGAACAAGTGGAAGAAAATGCTATATTCCAACCAGACTACATTTGTTACTTCATATTCTTTTTTTTTTCCTACATGATAAGCCTTACCAAAGCAAGGCCTTCAAAAAATTGGTCAAAAACTCAGATCTGTTTCTCTCCATGATAGACTTCTCCAATTGGAAGAAAAACCAGAGTTTTATATTCTTTTTTTAATCTTATTCATTTTTTTAGAGACAGAGTTTCACTTTATTGCCCTTGGTAGAGTGCTGTGGTGTCACAGTTCACAGCAACTTCTAACTCTTGGGTGTAGGTGATTCTCTTGCCTCAGCCTCCTAAATAGCTACGATTACAGGTGCCAGCCACAACACCTGGGTATTTTTTTTGTTGTTGCAGTTTGGCCAGGGCTGGGTATGAATCTGCTACCCTCGGTATATGGGGCTGACGCCCTTCTCACTGAGCCACAGATGAAGGCAACTATCATTTATTCTGTTTTGTCTCAGGGAGCCTGGCAAGAGGCCAGGCATGTCCTCACAGCTGGTAACATACATCAACACAGTTATGGTGACAAACCATTCTCTGCTTCTGGAAACTCTACAAGCTCCTTGAAATGCTTCTTTGCTTCCTGCCCTTGTTATTGAATCTGAGATTGGGAAACCAAAGTCACAGGGTATAAGATAAGTAGGTCCTGTTTCTTTTTTTGTCTTTTTGAGACAAAGCCTCAAGCTGTTGCCCTGGGTAGGAGTGCAGCGGCATCACAGCTCATAGCAACCTCCAACTCCTGGGCTCAAGCAATTCTCTTGCCTCAGCCTCCCAAATAGCTGGGACTACAGGCGCCTGCCACAATACCCAGCCATTTTTTGGATTGTTTGGCAGGCCCAGGCTGGATTTGAACTCACCAGCTCTGGTGTATATGGCTGGTGCTTTAGCCACTCGAGCTATAGGCGCCCAGCCAGTAGGTCCTGTTTCTAAATACCTACGAGCCTTATTAAACCCCAGCCAGCAGCGAGCACAGTTTAGAAGAACCAGGGTTCTTCTCTCTACTATAGATCCCACCACTGCTTTATTCGATTACACAGTCTGTGGGTCTGATGCAGATAGGAGGAAAGTCTGGTGTTTGTTAGAGAAACCTGGTGTTTTCTTTGGTGAAGCTTGGCTCTGTCTTCCCAGCCTTCTCATGGGCTTCCTCTTTATCTGGAGGGTTTGATTCTCGCTCATCATTCGAGTCACTAAAGTAAGAAAAAGGAGTTTTACAAAAAAGCATACAACAGACCACAGCGGTTTAGGACTCACCCTTCAGAGCTGCACTGGGAAGCCACATGGCGTTTACCTGAAAGCCTGGACAATGACGGTGCCGAAGAGGATGAAGAGGGCAGAGAAGATCAGGGACAGGAGAGGCATCATTTCCCGCCTAAAACCGAGTTAACAAACGTATCAGCTCAAGGTGGGGTGCTGTGATTTTAGGTTTCATCTTTCCAGCTCAAAGAAGAAAAAAAAAATCCCAAACCAAAAAGCGTTCATTACCAATAACACCTTCTAATTTCATGCAAATAGAGTTTTTTTTTTTTTTTACGGTGTTGAGTGGTAGAGGGAAGGGTAGAGATTGTTTCCTCAGTGTTCTAATTTAACTCAGACAGCTTATTCTATTCTATTCTATTGCCCTGGCTAGAGTGTAGAGTGCATGATCACAGCTCATTGTAAGCTTGAAATGCTGGGGTCAAGGAAAACTTCCACTTCAGCCTCCTGAGTAGGCAGGAATACAGGCCTGTGAGACCACACCTGTAATATACATATACTTTTTTTTTTGAGACAGAGTCTTTTCAAGATTTTTTTTTTGGCCAGGGCTGAGTTTGAACCCGCCACCTCCAGCATATGGGGCTGGCGCCCTACTCCTTTGAGCCATAGGAGCCGCCCCAAGACAGAGTCTTACTATGTTGCCCTCAGTAGAGTGCTGTAGTGTCACAGCTCTCAGCAACCTTAAACACTTGGGCTTAAGCGATTCTCTTGCCTCAGCCGCCCAAGTAGCTGGGACTATAGGTGACTGCCACAATGCCCGGCTATTTTTTATTGTTGTTGTAGTAGATGTCATTGTTGTTTAGCTGGCCCAGGCCGGGTTTGAACCCGTCAGCCTTGGTGCACGTGGCCAGTGCTGTAACCACTCTGCTATGGGTGCCCAGCCCATGCCTATAATTTTTACTTTTTTTTTTTTTTTGAGAGAAAGTTTCACTCTGTGCCCTAGGTACAGTGCAGTGTGGCATCATAGATCACAGCAACTTCAAACTTTTTTTTTGAGACAGAGCCTCAAGCTGCCCCCCTGGGTAGAGTGCTGTGGCATTACAGCTCACAGCAAACTCCAACTCCTGGGCTCAAGTGAGTCTCCTGCCTCCGCCTCCCAAGTAGCTGGGACCACAGGCGCCCGCCACAATGCCCAGCTATTTTTTGGTTGCAGGCATCATTGTTGTTTGGCGGGCCCGGTCTGGATTTGAACTTGCCACCTTAGTGTATGTGGCTGGCGCCTTAGCCACTTGAGCCAGAGGCGCCGAGCCAACTTCAAACTCTTGACGCTCTTGCCTGGCCTCTTGCCAGCAGGGACTATAGGCACCTATCACAACACCCTCCTATTTTTTTTTTGTAGAGACAGAGTCTCATATGTTGCCCTTGGTAGAGTGCCATGGCATCACAGCTCACAGCAACCTCAAACTCTTGGGCTTAGGCAATTCTCCTGCCTCAGCCTCCCAAGTAGCTGGGATTATAGGTGCTTATCACAATGCCTGGCCATTTTTTTGTTGCAGTTGTCATTGTTGCTGTCTCAAAAAAAAAAAGAGTTCCAGACCAGCCTAAGCAAGAGAAAGACCCTGTCTCTACAAAAAATAGCAAAACTAGCTGACTGTGGTGGTACACCAATGTAGTCCCAGCTACTTGTGAGGCTACAGCAAGAGGATCACTTGAGCCCAAGAGTTTGAGGTTGCTGTAAGTGAGGCTGATGCCATGGCACTCTATACAGGGTGACAGAGTAAGACTCTACCTAAAAAAAAAACCCATGAAAATTACCTGTGAAAATAACATACCAGAGTGGTGCCTGTGGCTCAATAAGTAGGGCGCCAGCCCCATATACTGAGGGTGGCAGGTTTGAACCTGGCCCCGGCCAAACTGCAACAAAAAATAGCCAGGCCTTGTGGCGGGCACCTGTAGTCCCAGCTACTCGGGAGGCTGAGGCAAGAGAATCACCTAAGTCTAAGAGCTGGAGGTTGTTATGAGCTGTGATGTTACGGCACTCTACCAAGGGTGACAAAGTGAAAGTCTGTTTCTAAAACAAACAAACAAACAAACAAAAAAAAAAACCAGCTAGGGCTGTGGCTCATGCCTATAATCCTAGCACTCTGGGGGACTGAGCCAGCTGGACTGCTTGAGCTTTACCAGGAGTTCCAGACCAGCCTGAGCAAGGGCAACACCCTGTCTCTACTAAAAAAAAAAAAAAAAGAACTAGCTGGGTGTTACAGAGGATACCTGTAGTCCTAGCTACTCTGGAGGGTGAGGCAAGAGGATCACTTGAGCCCAAGAGTTTGAGGCATCTGTAAACTGTGACACCAGGGCACTCTAACCAGGTCAACAGAGAGAGACTCTGTCTCAAAAAACCCAAACAACAAAAAACACAATTATACCAGTATTAACAAAGAAAAAGAAATTCAACCTAGCGTCATCCGTACCAATTGCTGTGAAATAAGCCATCCCAAAAGTCTGAGATGTAGTCAGAAGCAGAATAGATCCACCGAAGGAGAAAAACCTATTGAGAAAGAAAAGAGACAATGGTGGGGGCTGCACCCCCCACCACCCAACACAATGCTGCTGCTGACCCGCTGCTGCTCTTGGCAGAGATCCTCAGTGGCACTGCTAGCCCATGAGCCCTCCAGCCATGATGCTCACAGGTGCAAGTTCATCGTTCAGGTCAGGAAGCACAGCTTCAGACGACAGAAGAGCTGGATCTTTCCGTAGCTGGTCGATATAACCCAAGAGGATGAATTTATCAGTCTCACTCCCGGTCCAGGGATCTTCCAGGGTTTTATATACCACCCTTCCTGCGGTGTTGCGCCTTTCTAAGATAGACACCTGGGAGCAGAGAACAGGAAAATCAGAAGGTTCAAAAGCACATAGAAGATGGAAAAAAGGGGTGGCACCAGGGGCTCAGTGATGAGGGCGCCGGCCCCATATATAGAGGGTGGCGGGTTCAAACCTGACCCCAGACAAACTGCAACAACAAAAAAAGTAGCCAGTCATTGTGGCAGGTGCCTGTAGTCTCAGCTACTCAGGAGGCTGAGATAAGAGGATCACTTAAGCCCAAGAGCTGGAGGTTGCTGTGAGCTGTGACGCCACAGCACTCTACAGAGGGCAATAAAGTGAGACTCACCTTCCTCAGGCTGGTCTCGAACTCCTGAGCTCAGGTAATCTACTCACCTTGGCCTCTCAGAGTGCTAAGATTACAGGTGTGAGGCACTGCATCCGGCCCAATTTTTCTATTTTTAGTAGAGACAGGTCTTGCCGTGGCTCAGGCTGGCCTCCAATTCCTCATGCATTCTACCTGCTGCAGCCTCCACAGTGCTAGGATTATAGGCGTGAGCCAGCATGCCTGGCCAAACCCTTTGTTATTTTAGAGATTTTCCATAATTACCAAATGATGAAAAGTCAGGGGAGAGGAATCTCATGCAACCGTAAGGAGTTAATGACAAGGGAGGAGAAAGGAAAGGGAGATCAACTCGTGAAAAAGGCTGGAGAAGGAACTCTCCAAAGCATAATACTGGTGGCCTAAAGCAGGTTCGTAAAATATAGGCTGCTCTAGGATCTTACAAGACCCATCATAGGGAACAACTCGTGAAAAGCACTGATGCACTTCAGCGTTTACTGATAGAGAAGAGAGGCTTTCTGTGGAGGCCTGAGGCTGAAATCTAGAATGTGAAATGACCAGGTCAAAGAGTTGTTAAGAGGAGGCTTTCGACACAGGCCTCAGAGATTTCCACATCTCCTGGAGTTGGTGCTCCGTGCTCCCAAGGAAGCAGGAAACAGAATTAAGTGCCACATGCTGGTGAGGCACCTGGATCAGGAGAGAATCTGTGCTCACCGCAGATTTCCCCTGAAAGGCCTCGCCATCCGGTAGCAAGGTGTTGGCAAACTCCTGCTGCCGACTGCTGTAGACGTGCACAAATCTCACTATGTCTTGAGTGTTTGCCAAGGCAAAGGACAGGAAAGCCTCGAAGGGTTTGCTTAACTTGGAAGCCTCGGCAGTCAGTAAAACCACACAGTACCTGCACAAGGAGAAAAGAGAAAACTCTGTAACCCATCCCTGAGAGCAGGGGTAGATCTGTGATGGGGAGTGCAGGTGAGGGAGGGAGCCCTTCACGGACGTGTGCACATTCCAGGGCTTCTAAGTCCTGAACGGTCTGCTTCTTTTCCAAATCAGTGATGTTTTTCCCAAACCAAAATTCTTCCTGACCTTTAGGAATTTTTTGTAAGGCATGGGTCACAGATTCCTTCATGTGGTGGGGCCTCTGAAAGAGCCATCTGTTCTAGTTCTTCCACCACAGGAGGGCTGATTGAACCAGTCTCAGGCCGGGGGCCACTGAGCCTCTTTCTGAAGGCCTTCCTTTGCAGGGTTCCAGTGGGAAGTTTCACTATTCAATCCTTTATTCACTTATTCATTCATTCACTTCTCCAGATATTTGCTGAACATGAACTATGTACCAGGTACATACACAACATCCTGGCCTTCGTGGAGCTTATATTACAGTGGAGAAACAAATAAAAAGATATATTATGACAGGTAACAAGTGCGATGCAAAAAAAAAGAAGAAAAGGGGAGAGAAAGAGGCCAGAGTAGGGTGGGAGTGATAATCCATCAGACGGGCTGGGCAGGGAAACATCCCCCGAGAAGGTGACATTTGCACAGAGACTAAATGAAGCGTCCACTGAGGGAAATGGGGTCAGAGTGTCTCAGGCAGACGGAACTACCAGGGCAAAGACCTTGAGATGGAGACTGACTTGATCCAACTTGATCTTTTAAAGATCACTTGGCTGATGTGTGGAAAACTGCCCACAAGGTATGAGAGTGCAATGGGAGTGCAGGGGATAAGAGTGCAATGGGAGGCTGTCACCATGGTGGCAGGTGGCCTTTTCTAGGGTAGTAATGGTGAGAAGTGCATGGATTTGAGATATTCCTGGAAGGCTTTATAAGCAACAATATTTATAGTCAGGATATTCTTTTTCTTTATATCTAATAAAGCATAAATGTTATTCTTTTTTTCCCCTCTTACAATATAAAGGAATCTTTTTTTTTTTTTTGAGACGGAGCCTCAAGCTGTCCCCCTGGGTAGAGTGCCATGGCATTACAGCTCACAGCAACCTCCAACTCCTGGGCTCAAGCGAGTCTCCTGTCTCAGCCTCCCAAGTAGCTGGGACCACAGGCGC
>CAUYTI010080163.1:0-33486 GCA_963575145.1 Galago senegalensis
ATCCAGCCTGGGCCCGCCAAACAACAATGATGGCTACAACCAAAAAATAGCCGGGTGTTGTTGTGGGCGCCTGTGGTCCCAGCTACTTGGGAGGCTGAGGCAGGAGACTCGCTTGAGCCCAGGAGTTGGAGGTTGCTGTGACTTGTGATGCCAGGGCACTCTACCCAGGGGGATGGCTTGAGGCTCTGTCTCAAAAAAAAGAAAGAAACTAAGACACAAACACACATTAGCTTAGGCCTGCACGGGCTCAGCATTATCAATATCAGTCTTCTTCCTCTCCATCTGGTCCCCCTGCAGGGTCTTCAGGGCAAAAAAAAAAAATTTAAGGCCATGTTGTTAAATGACTAAAGCAGAAACTACTCATTTTTCACAATAGAATTATATTTTGCATAAGCTTTGAGAGCCAGATGTTTTCTAGGTATACTATTCAATTACCAAGTTTTTCATCAAATTCTCATTATTAGTCTTATAGTTATACAAGAAATTCTGCCTATAGGATGCAAAGTCCCTTGGAGTAGTAATACTTCTAGTGAGCTGGATGCCAAATGGAGAACCCAGTGACACTAATTATAAAACGGCTTCTAACTGATTCTTCTTTGTGTTTTGGTAATGAATTCGAACAACTGGTTCAGTCAAAACAGCCAATAGCCCATCTCCCCACCTTCCTTTCTACAGTATACGTCAAAGCCATTTATACTTTCCTTTTTTTCAGGATAATTTGGTAGAAAATCCTACTATTTAGCTTGGTCTGAAAGCTATGACCATTGTCTCTAAAACCATAGTCTGTCCACATCTTGAAGCTGATTTCTTTAGCCAGGTGGCAGACAATTGTCCCAAGAAGACACAGGTTCCAAGAACATCAAACTCTCCAGGTACTTCACATTTAGACAGCAAAAAAAAAAAAAAAAAAAACTTCAGTAAGAAACTCTTTCTCATTTTCTATTTACTTCCTCTCACCATCCAAAAACAGCTATCGGAAAAAAACAATAGTTTTGGCCTACAGGGTCTATTTCCCACCTCTTGCCATGAGCAGCTCTTCAAATCAATATAAAATCTTTTTTAAAATAATTCTTTCTTTCTTTTATATTCATTCAATCTGCCATTTTATTTTATTTCTTTTCTTTCTTTCTTTTTTTTTTTTTTAGTTTTTGGCCAGGGCTGGGTTTGAACCTGCCACCTCAGACATATGGGGCCGGCTGGGTTTGAACCTGCCACCTCAGACATATGGGGCCAGCATCCTACTCCTTTGAGCCACAAGAGCCACCCCCCATATGCCATTTATAATTGACCTATAATACCCTTCTTTTTACACATCTGCTTATAACCATATAATGTTTTAATTGTAATTTTTTGCTCCCTATGTCTTTTTTTTTATTTTAACTTACCCCATAGATAAAAATATTATCCTGTTATTGCCTGAAGTAAGTAAGGGAAGAATAATTACCAAGAGAAAGTCACACACTAAGCACTTTGGGAACTAAGTCCAATTGTTCTAGAAGGTACTAAAATAGAATTCATCTTTCTTATGTTTTTTAGAACTCTTCAGAGTTTTAGTTTTTCATACAAAGCATTCATAGAGGAAAAATTTTTTAAATCTCAATTAAAACTATTTGAATATTTTTCTTGGTCCCCAGAGCGCTGGGTAACTTAATGTGTTAGATCATGGCCCTGAGGCATTTGTTAGTCATTTAGAATTATGTCTTGCTTCTAGAATTAAGAAATGGAAAGTTTTTTAATAATCCAGTGATGCAGTAATCTTTTCCTTTTTAATTAAAAATTAATTTGCCTTTTAATGAAGACAAATAAAACATCAAATCTAATTAAGATTGTGTGAAAGGTTGTGTTAGCCTCACTTAGGAGTGCTAACAGACAGCCAACTTCATAAATACCAAGGCCCATCTTGTTCCTTTGCCTAGAAGGTCCCAGGAGTAAAAGCAGCTGGAGAACATTATTCCTCCTTTTGTTTTAATTGCCCTTAATAGATGAGCAAAAAAAGCATCCTACATAATGCACCAAAATGCTTTACATAAACAGAACAACTGTGCCAGGTGACAGGTTTATGACAATACATTTTAACAACCAACCTATTTCTTGAATTTTATTTTATTTCTGTGTCATACGGCTGAGGGGGAGGAGAGTTACAAAACGGAAAAGAAAAACTAAACTATGGAAGAATTAAAAAAGGCACTAGTGCTAATTAGGAAACATGAAGATTCGTCCAAAGGAAACCTGTGTCATTGCCTTAAAAATTATATTAAAAATGGCATGAGTCTTGGGTGTAAAAAATAAAGCAGAATAGCAATAGTGATATAGAGAAGTTCGCAGTTTAGTAGACAAGATACGTATGTAAAACAATTTCCCTTATCTTCAAAATGCCAAGAGAGAAATTTGTTCAAAGTGAGGCTGGAGCCCAAAGAAGCGTAACTAATTCTGTCCCGGGGAATCAGAAATCGGCAAATAAGAAAAATATAAACAAGTTCCTAAAGATTAACAATTTCAAACAAAATATAGAGGACACATACAAAAAGACTGCATTATGTTTGTAGGGCAATTGGAACAATATTTTTAAGAAGAGAATGGTGACTGCTCACAACGTCAAGAGACAGATGGCTCTGTGTAACAGTGGCAGCTGTGTCACACGAGATAGCTACTGACATTTTCAAATCTATAGTAGTTAAGTTTTTTAATTATCATTTTACCTTTAATGGTTTTTTTAATTTCAGATTAATATAAGAGTACAAATGTTTAGGTTACATTGTTTGCTAAGGTGAAGTTCAAACTGTAGTTGAACCCGTCACCCAGGGGGTGTGAACGCCCTCACCTTGTGCACATTAGGTGAGATCCCGCCAATTGCCCTCCCTCCCCCCCTCCCCTCTCTTCTTTCTCTTCTCCCCTCCTGCTCACTGTAATATACTCCTGTTTATCTTTCCTGTGGGCATATAGTTGTTTCTATGTTGGTATCATATTAGTATTGAGTACATTGGATATTCTTTTTTCCATTCTTGAGATAGTTTACTAAGAAGAATGTATTCCAGCTTCATCCAGATAAACACACACACACGAATGTAAAGTCTCCATCTTTTCTTATGGCTAAATAGTACTCTAGGGTATACCTCTACCACAGTCTGTTAATCCATTCACCAGTTGATGGGCACTTTGAGTTCTTCCACTCTTGATAATTGGGAATTGAGCTGCAATGAACAGTCTATGGCAAACATCCCTGTGGAAAAGATATTTCTTCTGGGTATATATCTAGCGCTGGGATTGCAGGAGCAAATGGAAAGTCTACTTGTAGGTTTTTTCAGACTTTTTCATACTTCTTTCTATAGAAAGTGTCCCCTTCTCTGCCTATCCATGCCAGTGTCTGCAGTTTGGGGATTCTGTGATGTGGGCTATTCTCCCTGGGGTACGGTGATCTCTCAGAGGGGTTTAGATTTGTGTTTCTCTGATGATTAGGGATGATCAGCATTTTTTCATGTGTTTCTTGGCCTTTCATCAAATTAAAACTTACTCTAAACTGTTTCAAGAAATGTATATAAAAGGGTTTTTATTGGATGAAACTTTTCTAAAACTTTACCTTCTCTAATTTTGGTGCATGTCTATATTTTTATTTCAGTAATAACTGTGGGCATTGGCTGCTTTAGGAATAGGCAAAACAAGTGCCTATAGCTGGTGTCTTGCACAGAAACGAGATTCCTATAATCACAAAGGACTTCAGCAAATTCTGTTTGAATCCTATCATTAAAACAGAATTTTTTTTTAAATAGATCAACACACCAAGAAAAATGAGAATGGAATATTTTAAATCTAAAATATGCTTAACTCAAATGTTTTTCCTCAACAAGAATAAGTTGTTTACATCTATATTATATTGTCATTGGAATAGAGATGAGCATGTAAGTAAATATTTAGCATTACCCTGGAAATAAGTTGTAAAAAAAATCAATCCAAACTCAAATGGATCTTATTCTTATTCTTTGTTAACATCCTTATTTGGGCATGACATGTTATAATACTATGTGCTGAGGCTGTTCAAATCTTTAAGAGCTTTAAAATTGTAAATTATGCAGGAAAAACTTAAGATAGAAAGTAGCTCTGTTTTTTCCACCTTTTCATACTGATGCTCGTTGGTGGCTCTATGGGCTGTTAAAATACGGAAACATCACTGTGCTGGGTAAATGCCCGGTCTCCAGAGCCCTGCCAGGTCTCATTCTGTTCTAGGAGCACTGGCCCATCGCTCTGGACCTCTCAAACTTCCCCGCATTTCAACAGTCAAGACTCAGTACCTGGTCAATTTTTAGTTCTCTAAGTGTTCCCTTTTCTCCACATCCACGCCAGCATCTCTGGTTTTGGGATTTTGTGAGATGGGCTAATCTTACTGGAGTTAGGTGATATCTCAAAGTAGTTTTGATTTGCATTTCTCTAATGATTAAGGATGGTGACCTGCCATTTGATCCTATAATTCCTTTATTAGGCATATATCCAGAAGATCAAAAACCACATTACAACAAAAATATTTGTATCAGAATGTTCATTGCAGCCCAATTCATAATTGCCAGATCACAAGAGAGGCCCAAGAGCCCATTGATCCACGAATGGATCAATAAACTTGGTATATGTACACCATGGAATATTATGCAGCCTTAAAGAAAGATGGAGACTTTACCTCCTTCATGTTTACATGGATGGAGCTGAAAATATTCTTCTTAGCAAAGTATCACAAGAATGGAAGAAAAAGTATCCAACGTACACAGCCCTATTATGAAACTAATTTATAGTTTTCATATGAAAGCTATAACCTAACTATAGCCTAAGAATATGGGGAGGAGGAAGGGGTGGAGGGAGGGTGATTGGAGGGATCACCTCTATGGTTTATTTTACAAGGGTACAAGTGAATCTTTCTAAGAGTAGAATATAACCATCTTAACACAATAACTAAGAAAATGACATAGAGGCTATGTTAACCAGTTTGATGAAAATATTCCAAATTGTATATGAAAACACCACACTATACCCCATGATTGCATTAATGTACACAGCAATCATTTAATAAAAAAATAAAAATAGACTCAGTACCTGACAGGATAGGGGAACTCCAGTATCGGATGGTAGGTAGTGCCCTAGACCAATAGTTAAATGTCCACATTCACTTTTATTCAACAAGCATATCTCAGGGGTACATATACTACTCTAGGTGCTTGATATACATTGGATTAGGAAAAACAAACAGAAATTGTTCCAGTTTCCATGAAATTTTAGTGGGAGGATCACATACTAAGGAAGTCACCATTAATTAGGTATAAAATTAAAAACCACGATGAATACTAAAGAGCAAAAGAACAAGATACTATGAAAGAACAAATGGTTGGTTAAATTTATATTGAGGGGTAAGATACGCTTTCACTGGCATGTTAGCTAAACATGGAAAATGAGAGGCTGTTCCTGCAGAAAGTGCTTGGGCAGGGAGGACATGTTAGAGAGATTATTTCTTTGGTTTCCCAGTCAAAAATGGGTAAGGAGAAAAATCCACATCAAAAAAAAGAAGTCTTAGGAAGCTATCTCACTTTTATTTTCAGGAATAGGAATCTCTCATCTTAGTTGATTCGATGTTATTACTTTCAATGTGACCTGTTCTTTTGGATCTCAATGAATTTACCTCTGCAAATTTTGTATTGTCCCCATCCAGGCAACTAGTATGAAATTCCTATTCATTGTAGGGGTCTAGAACATACTAAAGGGTTAATAAAAGTCTTTTGGATAAATTCATGAAATGAGAATTAAAATACTTGAGAGTTGTAATGATTAAATTATTTGTATTTGGCATAGGTATCGATGTATTTATTTAGAAATATTTCCATCCACAAGCATATAGAACATAGCTTACGAGAGGGACTGACTCATGGTAGGTGCTGATAAGTACTAGTTACCTTCCCACCAATCTCAAACAGATTTTCAAAGAGTGCGCCCTGATTAATTCATCAAAACTATGGCATGAGAAGAAGCTGTAGAATTGATATCCCAATAAAACTTTCAAGAATTCTTCTTTTTAAAAAAGATTGAGTTTATTCATAATCCAGATAAATATTTAATATTTTCTCCTCCACTACCTCCTCTTTCGTTTTTTCTCTCTTTCTTTCATATCTAGACCAGTGGTTCTCAACCTTCCTAATGCCGCGACCCTTTAACACAGTTCCTCATGTTGTGGTGACCCCCCAACCATAAAATTATTTTTGTTGCTACTTCCTAACTATAATTTTGCTACTGTTACTACATTTCTCGCCTATGTAGTTCAGAGTAAGGAGTCTCTGGCTGGCTGCTTGTCTGTGCTTCAAATATTTTTTTATATAAATATTTATATTTAATTTAAATTTAAATATAAATATCAAAGGAGAAGGGCGCCAGCCCCATATGCCAGAGGTGGCAGGTTCAAACCCAGCCCTGCCAAAAACTGCAAACAAACAAACAAACAAACAAAGATAGTGCTTAGTCTACCCCAAGGCTAAAATGTCAGTGTACTGAAGAACAGCCACATGTCTCTTTACTCAACCCCCAGCGTAGGTGGTGGCAGCTACAGGCAGCATCAGTGCGAGTGGGAAGGTGGGCCAGGGGAGCACAGTGAGCAAACCGTCCTCTAGTTCTCAACCTCATCATTTTCCTTTACTGTCGTCTCAAGTTTTAACCTGGCACATGGCTGCCCAGTTATAGATTAGATTTACCAGCTTTTCTCGAAGGTCAGTATAGGCATGAGAATAATTTCGATCATGAATATTTATTACAGGCCTGAGACATTTTTAGCCAAAGTATTAACCTGTCTAACTCAATTAGAAAGAATTCAATCTAAGCTGCTGTAACAGAGACCTCAAACACAGTCCGTTACGTTTCTCTCCCATATAGTTCAGAGTAAGGAGTCCCTGGCTGGCTGCTAGCCTGTGCCTCAAAAGATTATTGGAAAAAAAGTTAAATAAAAATTCTCCTCGGTTCTTTGACAATTCAAAACTGATGCCAAAATGAACAAAGAATGATCACTATTTTATTCCATTGATAGGATGTTTGAAATACATGAGAATATTCATAGGAACACAAAGAAATATTGCAATCACCAGGTCTAAAATGTTTGGGCATTACAGAACGAATATACTCTATAAATAAATAAACATTGTTATTTTTTTAAAAAAGATTGATTTATTCACAATCCAGATAAATATTTCTTATTTTTCTCCTCCACTACCTTTTGTTTTCTCTCTCTGTTTCTTTCATCCCCTAGACCAGTGGTTCTCAACCTTCCTAATGCCACGACCCTTTAATACAGTTCCTCATGTTGTGGTCACCCCCCCCCCCCCCCGACCATAACATTATTTTTGTTGCTACTTCCTAACAGTAATTTTGCTACTGTTACATATCATAATGTAAATATCTGATATGCAGGATGTAGTTTCATTGTTACAAAGGGGTCGCAACCCACAGGTTGAGAACCGCTGGTCTAGTCCTTAATTATAAATCTATTATTTAATTTACGGTGATTTACATAATGTAACCCTCCTGCCTCCATCTCTAGAATTCCATGAAGACTATGCATTCATTTATTTCCAGGTCTGCTTTCTATTCTTCAAGATGAAGACAGAAATTTTAAAAAAAAAAAAAAAAAGAAATAAAGTTAGAGTCAGAAGTAGATGGGTGCTAATGGATATTCTTTATATTTAAAAAGATATGACAGGATTTTGCATGCACGCAACAAAATCATCTGGAGGTAGGGACATTGTCAGTTAGAAGGTGAGGTGAAGGATTTAGCACCTCAGTTCATGGACAGGATCAAGGAAATGTTAAAGAGCCTAGAAGATCAAAACGGTTTTAAAATCTAACTAACCAGAGTTTGTTGTTTGTTTTTTCCCCTAAGGAAGAGGATAAGGAGAATGATGGAAAGGCACTGCTTAAATAAAGAACTGAGAAAAAGCCCAATAAAGCCCAGGGTTGCTGGATGGAATTCAGGTTTAAGCATGAAGCAGAGTACCTGGCAATTAGAAACCAACAAAGGGTATATGTTATGGGGCGGCACCTGTGGCTCAAAGGAATAGGGCACTGGCCCCATATGCTGGAGATGGTGGGTTCAAACCCAGCCCTGGCCAAAAACTGAAAAAAAAAAGAAAAAAAAAGTGTATGTTACAATCAAATTGGAAAGACAGCATTTTGTACAAGGTATCATGTTCAGGATATTAAACTCATCATTTTCCTGAATTTATGACTGGGGAAAAAACCCTATTAAATTACATCACTGATGCCCTTGTGATTAATGATGACTTAATTTGACTAACATAATAGTTACTTGACATGATCACAATTAACACAACAAAACATCTTTCTTCAAACAGCTGATTTTCGGTCTCCTGTTGCTGGTTGGTTTGATTTATATGCTGACACTGTTAAGTCAGAACTACCTTAGAATACGGGTTTAAGCCATTTTAAAAAGTAGTTTAAAAAAATTAGTTATTGCTGAGAGGGCAGACGTTTGAGTCCGAATTCTCCTTGAGTCCGAATTCTCCTACAGTCAGTGCACAAACTGTAGGATTAGAATCTTCGTGCATGAAATGTTCAAAAATTGTCACTGCATAAGTGACTGTTCTGCCCCTTCCACTTTCCAAAGTTCCTATGTAGTTCCTCTTAGTTATAAAAAGATGAAGTATGATATTTACATTCTTCTTCTTTTAATGAAAACAAAGTAATTCATTTAGAAGATACTTTCATCTAGTAATACTTGCATCCTAAAATGAAAATCAAAAAAATATATATATATATCCATAGCTGGGTAGTACAAGTACTGTAAACAAAAGGAAAAAATTTGGATTTTAGCCCAGGCATCCCTTGCAAAAAGTTCAGGTTCGCTTCCAGACCACCACATCTGAATGCACTAGCACTTGAAAAAAAAACCCAAAAATCCAGCTGGAGTGTGGCAGGCGTAGAAAAGGGCTTGGATTGTGGGCAGAGGGAGGGTAGCTGGGGTGCTTTCTGTGGATACCTCACACTCAGGGCAAAGAGAAGAACAAAGGGGTGCCTATCTGTGAAGGGTCTTATTTCAAGGTCATGATTATAATTTGCAACTATTCCTCCCTAGCAAAGTAATGGATGAGAGAGAGAAATAACAACAGAGTTAACAAAACAAAATCTGCCTCTGAGTTAGAGCAACCTTGCAGTCTTTCTCTAACAGAGACACAGGTCTTTTTTTTTTTTTTGAGACGGAGCCTCAAGCTATCCCCCTGGGTAGAGTGCCGTGGCATCACAGCTCACAGCAACCTCCAACTCCTGGGCTCAAGTGAGTCTCCTGCCTCAGCCTCCCAAGTAGCTGGGACTACAGGCGCCCGCCACAACGCCCGGCTAATTTTTGGTTGCAGCCATCATTGTTGTTTGGCGGGCCCGGGCTGGGGATTCGAACCCGCCACCTTAGTGTATGTGGCTGGCGCCTTAGCTGCTTGAGCCACAGGCGCCGAACCGAGACGCAGGTCTTGGCAAGGGCACAGACTAAGATCTAAAACACCTAGTTCTTGTGTGGGAAATAACCCTTTACAGGCTGCAAAGCGTTTTTCACATAGGCTGACGGGCACGATCAAGTTGAGCTTAGCTCCAAAGGTCTCGTGATGGAACCTCTTGGCAGGCATTGGATAATTCAATCACAGGAGAATATGGCAGGGATGTTATTCATTAACAAGGGACAATGTCCAGCTCTACTTCTGGTCATCCCTATCTCAATCCCCAGCAAGGCCAACGCTGATTGGAAGATGTTTGCCTCTCACTTGTTTGCAATTAATAGCATTCGGTAAAATGATAGATTTGTCTATTTGGCTTAATTGTTTTCCTAGCTTGCCAAATCCTTCTGAGACAGGCGGTTCTGTAGCACAGACATCTAGATGCATAACCCCATATTACTGATTGGAGAATTGACTTGGAGATGAGAAATGAAGAGCAAATTAAATAGAGTTTGCAGGGGCAAAGTTTTGCCACAGACCGAGGAAAAGGATTTCTTTGTACTGAAATGAGGGCTGCAGGGTCCATATCAGATGAAGCACAGGAATAAGGCTGTCAAAACCCGGGATATATTTTTCATTCCTCTCTGGGGGGACGAGATAACCTCACTGGGGTGGTACCAATTCAACACACCATCTGTCAGCTATCCACAAAGACCAATTTCTTTTATTAAGAGATAATTATCTCCCCTCCATTCACTTAATATTCAAAATTCACATAGCGGCCAGGACATCTTTTTTTATATGTTTATTTGGGAAAACTCTGACCAAGGCCTTCCTTTCCCTTCCTCCTTTACTGCTCTTGAAAATGTAATTTCCCCTGATGAACATCAGTTTTTCCAATGACAGAAAAAAAGTAATTAAATATGTCCAGTTCATAGCTAACTTATCTCCTGGCCAGCCATCTAAATAGCTAAATAATTGTGTGCGGATCACAGCAATAACGTAGAGATATGGGTGACAGGAAATTAGGGGTGTGTGATTTGTCCCTCTGGACACAGCCTGGTTGGGATTGACTGACTTTTATATAAGCAGAACGGGTCTAATGACTCCTATTTACTGCCCTGTGAGCTGTACCCTTCCTGTCACACGCTGATGCCAACGGAGCCGGAATCATCAACGTGAAGTGGATGGCAGAGCTCTGCCCATCTGTTTGAATCAGAGAACCAGAGACCAAGGTGTCAGGCCAGTGAGGTGCCAAATGTGGCTTTTGAATGTTGTTTCAATTGCTAAGCTTCCTTTGAAATGAAAGTTTATCCTGCAAGGTTTTGTTTAAAATGAGGCCGTTGCTTAACTTGGGTGATTTAAGAAAAAGCCAAAGAAATGAGAATTCACATAGTGCGTGATGACTGAGAGAACATTGACTAATTACACGGCGAGGGCTTCTCGTCACCTAGTTTTATGATTGGATGGTGAACACTCAAAATCCTAAGTGGCAAGCCTGTTCTGAAACAGACGTCCTCTGAAATGGACTCTTCATCACACAGAGACCGGGACGGTGCCGTCCACTAACACCCAGCAGTGGCCTAGAGGTGAATGAGTGGTCAACTCACATGCTCTGCTTTTGTTTTTATTTGGGTCATTATTTCCCAAAGTTAATGATTTCAATTTATGTAGGTTCAGTCCTCTATTCTGCCCTTTTAAAAGCATTACAGTAATGGAAATCCAAAAATTCACACTATTTACTCCTTTCTGTGCATTTTTTTTTCTTTTTAGCTGGGGCTGCATTTGAACCTGCCACCTCTGGTATATGAGGCCGGTGCCCTACCCCTTTGAGCCAAAGGAACCGCCCTGTGCCTTTTCTTAACAATTTCCTGGCAACTCCTCATAGCAAGCTCATCTCCAAGTGGTGTAGAAAATGTTAATTAATATTTGCCATGTAGGTAAAGCAGGGAGAGTCAACTACAAGGGGGGAATCACTGTCAAACCTGGTTGTGTTTGAGATTGAATGGGACACTGTTATTACACTGAGACAAGTGCCAAAATCCAGAGTTACACTGGCCCCATGCTGTGACCCAGCTTTTAGTGCTATCAGAACCCTGTGTGTTGGAGGCTGGGGGTGGGGGGAGGGGGTGTTAATCTTCCCCAAATGGCTTGATGGTGGCTCTTTCTCCTTCCCCTGCTCAGTTCTGCTCTTTTTTACAGCTTGGTTTCCTCCAGGACTAGATGCATGGACTCCCAGTATGGGTTAGGGCTTTCCCTTTTAGCTCTGGCACCCACCTGTCACTGTCCCTGCTTGGCTTTATTTCTCAGGAAAGCAAAATTATTACCAGTGTGTTGAGTCCTTCTGGTTTACCAAGAAGAAAGACAACTTCTTTTCCCTCAAAGCCTATATAACAATCCCAAGATGTATGAATTGGTCCTGATCGTGCCACATGAAGCTCCCCAAATGTATCAAGGAGGTGGACGTGTCGTTCCCTGGGTCATCACCAACATAGCGGGAGGGTTGGGTGCACTTGAGGATTGAAGAGGCAATTCAAGAAAGGTGCACAGGGTGGTGCCGGTGGCTCAGTGAGTAGGGCGCTGGGCCCCATATACTGAGGGTGGCGGGTTCAAACCTGGCCCCAGCCAAACTGCAACAAAAAAATAGCCGGGCATTGTGGCGGGCACCTGTAGTCCCAGCTACTCAGGAGGCTGAGGCAAGAGAATCGCCTAAGCCCAAGAGCTGGAGGTTGCTGTGAGCTGTGACACCACAGCACTCTACCAAGGGTAACAAAGTGAGACTGTCTCAAAAAAAGAAGATAAAAGAAAGGTGCACAATGACATATATTCACTTCTTGAGGATGACAAAGGTGACAAATGACAAATATTTGATTTTTTAGGACGAGGCTCCTAAATTGTATAGGTGGGATTTAAACCTGGTTTCTGACAATAAAATCCTTGCTTTTAATACACCATGTTGCCTACCCTACGCATTAATAAATGGTGACAAATTTTAGGCAGCTGACTTTAAAGTGCGTTCCCATTTGATCTGATTTTGGTGCTCATACTGACATGGTTCTCCACGTGCTATTTGACAGTGATATATTGCTTTATTAAGAGACTGGCTTCTGTCATTTTCTATATTAATAATTAGAGTATAGTCAAGTCACTGGCTGTGATGGCTTTAGCCAGCAATGAGTTTTTCAAGTGTAATCTTTTTCAGGTAGAGATGATAAATCAGTATTTCTTCAATTTTCTCAATTTAAGAAGAGGGAAAAGAAGAAAAACATCTTAAAAAAGAAAACAAACCCAGAACCCACTTTATTATTGTATTAACTATTATCTGGTTCTTATCGCACAAAAACTAAGACGTGATGCTGACATCTTGACAGATTACATACCAGGTCAGAGAGAGAAGCATGTGAGAAGTCTAGAGTTCAGCAATGATAATAATTATGTTAATAGTCATCTTGTTTTGTCACAGATGTGCTAAAGTCAGGTTCAATACTACACTTACTTTTCTAAGTGTGTCTCAGACATGTGTATATTAGAGGAAACAAGAGAAATTAAGAAATGTACACAAAGTTACACGTCTGAAAGTGGCAGAGGCAAGATTCAAGCTCAGGACTTTCTGACTCAATGGCTCAGGAGCTTTTTAGATTGACTCCATCTACACCAGCAAAGCCAGGTGCTCCAACAAAGGCTCCAGCTAATCAGGGCCAGATGAGCAGAGGGTTATGATAATGCTTGCCCCATGTGATATTTCAATGTCTGTTCCTGCCATGCTGCTTTGACCATTTTCTGGGGAAGGTTTGTGACCTCAGCCTACTCCATCCCCCCAGCCTATTCCAAGACACAGAATTTACCACATAAATGATCTACAGAATAAATAAATCTATTGGTCTATATTTTCACACATTTACCACTTTGAATAATTTTGTAGCATAGATTAAAAACACCCTAATATTAACAATAGCAGGTATGAGTTAGAATTTTTTTATTTTTTTGAGACAAAGTTTCACTTTGTCGCTTTCAGTAGGTGCTGTGGCATCACAGCTCACAGCAACTTCAAACTCTCGGGCTCAAGCAATTCTCTTGTGTCAACCCCCTAATTGGCTGGGACTACGGGTGCCCACCACAATGCCTGGCTATTTTTAGAGACTGGGTCTTACGCTTGCTCAGGTTGGTCTTGAACCCGAGGGCTCAGACAATCCATCCTCCTCAGCCTCCCAAAGTGCTAGGATTATAGGCATGAGCCACCACACCTGGTTAAAATTTTTATTTTTAAATTTTCAATTCGAGAATAAAATTTAGGTATAATTTGTTTGAAAATTTAAGTGGAAATGGTCCTATTCATAGATTTTTCATTGTGTAAGTATTTCTGTTACTAATACAGATTACGTAACTTCGCATACGGGAAGAATAAGGGGTGTTTTGAGCCCCACAAAAAATACACAAACACTAATGAAAGCTGCTTAGCAAAAAAGAAAAAAACAAAAAAAGCTCCATGCATACTTTTCACAATATCTAAGACCACAGAAAAGCAAAAAAAAAAAAAAAAAGTGTCCTCACGAAATCAGCAGGTGGTCCCTGGGATGCAGTTTGGACACCCCTGATTAATGCTTGGCAAATTCCTGGGTCCACTCAAATGAGCTGAGTTCACGAAAAAGCATGAGGTTCGGAGGCTAAGGTGGGTCATTGCTTGAGAGCAGGAGCTGGAGATCAGCCTGAGCAAGAGCAAGACCCCATCTCTAAAATTAGTCAGGTGTTGTGGTGGGCACCTATAGACCCAGCTACTTGGAGGCTGTGGCAAAAGGATCGCCTGAGCCCCAAAGTCTAGGGTTGCTGTGAGCTATGAGGCCACAGCACTTTACCCAGGGTGACAAAGTGAGACTCTACCTCAAAAGAAAAAAAAAAAAGAGCACTAGGGAAGGGTGGATCTTACCCTGGGAATAGGACATGACCTAGAATGTAATTCATTCAGCGTTAGGAATAAAAATAAACGTATCTCCTTTTTAATCACACAGATTTTCATTCTCTTTGAAGAAGAATAATCAGATTATGACTGACATTGTACTGCAAAATTTAGCAAACTTTTTCTGTGAAGAAGCAAATACTCAACATTTTATCTTTATAGATCAGATTGTCTCTATTACAACTAGTCACCTCATTAGGAAACAAAATATAAATATAAATTTTTTTTATATTACATTAAATTCATTTATGCTGTCTTTCGATACAACTTTAATTATAAAAACAAGTAGGTATGAATATGGTCTGGCTGTAACTTCTGTCATCCCATGATTGGGGGGGGTTGATTTGGCTGATCGGGCTGGCTAGGCTGGTGCCCCCTTCCTCCCTCCCTGCACCTCCCCTCCTGAAGGTGCCTTCTCAGTGGAAGACGATGACCTTCCCCAAGGGAGGATGACCTTTCCCAATGGAGGAGGTCAAGCATATATAAGAAGCTGTTCTCCCCTTCTAAAACCTCCAAACAAGTTCTCAAACAACAAATAGTAGACTGAATTTGGCTTGCAGGCTGTCGTTAGCCTAAATAGCAAAAGAGGAGATTGATGTGAGGATTTTTTATTTTTATTGCTCTTCCTACTTTTAGTATAGCTCATCTGCCAGGACTTGGAAATCATCACTTTGCCACCAGGCAGCTTGGCCGGCTGTCCTCCCACCTCCATCAACCACAAGTAAAGTTTCTTTTCTTGTATATTGGTCTCCGTTCCTTCCCAGGCCTCTATACGTGGCCTGAAGAGGGGCCTCATCATCCACAGGGGATGGGTTCTGGGACCCCTTTAACTACCAAAATCCTCAGAGTCTCATGTTTCTTACATAAGTTTGCATACTACTGTTGGGGTTCAGGCAGTTGTCTGGGTTCTGGGTTCTTAGTGTGCTCTTGGCCAAAAAATGCCAGACCTACCAAATCAAGGCAAGTGTGAAACAAAGTTAACTGAGGGAGAGAAGATAGGTTTATAGAGCAATATGCATTCTCCATAGAGGGCGAATAGGCCTACATTGTTCCAAGAAGAAAAGGCTCATGTAAGGGTCTGCAGATCTGTTTTATATGGTCTGGGAGGGGCCCTCCTTGTAGCTCAGATGTCACATAGAACCACTTTGATGGATAGGTATAAGACACAATAATTAGCTCCAACTCACTTTCCAAAGCCTACTGTGCCTGGGCTGCCTGGCCCCTCTGAGGTCCTCCTTCCTCTGGGTGTGCAGTTAGTCACTTGGATAAGATTCACGCAAAGACTGGGCCCACCCTTGTCCTTCTTGCCAGATGAGGGTCCTTGCTGCAGACTGCCCCACAGCAGAATACCCATTTTGTCCTTTTCCCCTAGCAGAGCTGGAATTCTAATTATCAACCTAACACTATTTTCATACAACCTACATATATATCCCACACACTCTCAATTGTCTCTAGATTACTTAAAATACTTTGTATGGGCAAAAGGGGTAATTACTTTCCTCCCCCTTGTAAAGGTTTGCAGCTAACACCCCTGTCACAGAAAAACATGTTGATGATGGAAAAAAAAAATGACAAACTTATCACTACTGTGTGCACGCAGGTGCATGAGTGTCATATAAAATATAAACTCAAATGGGGGCCAGAAGGTTCAGGCTGCAATGCCCTCTTCACAGAGGAGAAGAAAATGGGAGATGTAGAAATAAATAATTTTTATGGGAAATGGATAAGCCCAAAGTTCTGACAGTGGTTCACAGAAACAGAGCTTGTCTCACTAGGCAGATAAGTTTCTTGGGAAGTCTTCTGGAGCTACCCGTAAAAAAATAAATCCTGTCTGATCATGGCGAGAACTTCCAATATCTTCTCTTCTCTAAGTGTTCAATCTTTCCTAGTTATTTGATGAGATTTCTAGGGAGGGAGCCACCATGATTGCATGTCTTTCGGAAAGCAGCTTTCTTAAGATAAGAAAATCCAAAGGGGGAGTTTCTTCTAGTGCTTTGGGAAGAGGATCAGAGAGACAGGGAGGCAGGGACATGGTCAGAGAGAGGCCATTTCTAAGCCTGTTCAGTCTTCAAAGCACTTAGCACACTAGGCATTGTATTTGGGGGAATTGCTGACTCCAAAAAATAGTAATTGCCATACACATCAAATGCAATTTTTTTTATACCTCTCCACTGTTTCATCACCTGGGCAGATCGAATTGGAGCACCTATTTTGAAAAGTCACTCATTAATTCCTACGAAGCCTGGCAGGGCTTAATGCTTATGAATTTACTTCCTGTATATAAACCTAGAAATTCTGTGTAGGATCATCCACCAACCAACACAAGCTATTCCTGCCAGTGGCTTAGATCTGCATTAAAGAACCCAGCTGGTGCCACGTATACCTGAACTGCCCAGTGCCATTCACAGAGTCAACAGTACTTCAAATATTCTAGGAGACAATGCTAGAAAATGTCCTTATCTTTCTCTAAGAGGGTGTCATATACAAATAGGGGATAATAATTATAATAAAGATGTGAAGTTTTATTTTTCCCTGCAATCATTTGACATATTTGAGTGGTTTTGAGTGTCATAAGGTCTACTAATATAAAGGTAGACATAAGTTTAAAATATGTTAAAAGTCAAGAACAATTTCAAGTTCCTGGGTGATTATTAATTTGTCTCCATGGCATAGAATATACTGAAAATGTCCTCCCTGTTCCACACTTAATTGCTGTAATTAACATCATTTAAATTTAACGATGGTTACTCAAGCTCTGAATATTATAATAAAAACTTCAACTTGCTGTGAGATTCTAAAATTTCTATTTTTTTTTTTAAATGTAGACTTAAGGGGGGAAAAATCAATTATTTTCTAAGGAGATATTCGGATTATGTCACCCATTCCTTCTTTCTTTGAAATGATCATAAGATGAGTAAAACTTAGGCTAGTAGGAAGCCATTGACTTGATAACAGATCTAAGTAGTGGGTTTCTATTTTTGGACATTAGTAGTTGGGTTCTAACGTTTCTAAAATCAGTGCGACTCTTGTGCTCCCTAGGTCTCTATCTACCCCTGGAGTATGTCAGTTTTCTTTCAGAAGCTTCAGACTGGCTATCCTCTGCCTGGTTTGCTTTTTGGAATAAAATGGATCACTTGGCTCACTGCACATTCGAGACAGCCAAGGTTCATTACCAAAATTCTTCTATTGAAGAAGAGCAGAAATGTACGGACGTGAAAGCATTTTGTAGACTGTGAATCATCTTATAAATGTCATTGTTAAGCCTTAAAATTCCCAAGTCGTTTATGGAGCTGAAAAACATTGACACCTAGATGCCACTTGTAACTTAACTGAACACCAAGATGATTTCATCTTTCTTGTTTAACATGGGATGTTGAAGATTATTTACCTTGCCAAATCACATCATCTAAAGATGATGCATAAGAAAATAACTTTTTAAATCCTTAAAATATTATAATTGTCCCATTTTAGCAATGCTTTGAAATCAGATGATTGCTCTGATTATCAAAATATCACTATTGACATTTTCAGGGATGAGTCTCCCAGATTATGACACTGAGGTGTTCAAAGCACAGATATTTATTTAAATACCGAATATCCTTCCAGGCATTGTAGAAGAGCCACACAGACTAAAAGACCTGTTTTCTGCCATGAAAGGATATTCTTCTTGAGAAGACAGGAGAAATACAAAACAGATTATAAATGGCATGAGGGCAAAGATTCCAAATTGCGTTACTTATTTTCACAGCGCTTAAGAAAATGTCATAAAGGGCTCACCAGACAGCAGTAGTATTTTTTCAAAAGAAGTGAATATTTCCCAGGGGAACACTGTTTTGAGCAGGGAAGGACACCAAGATTGCCTTTCTCCTGCTGCAAAGAATACTGGCCTGGCTGGGAATGCCGCTCACTTTAGAATCAAACCTCCACTGTCGCAAAAACTGAGACAAAGAGATGCTTTACTACAGGGGAGATAGTCACTGATTGAACAGGTATTTTTATTGACTGGCTGATGTCATTTCACCTTAAAGAACTACATTATTCATAATTATTAACACTTTCTTGTGTTTCTAGGAATTGAATGTCTGTAATACAAAGTGGAATTATGATCAGAAGTTGCTCTAACTTTATACTGTATTTGTTAAACAAATTCCAAGTTATGCAGTGTTTGATTTTGAACATTAAGAAAAAAAAGAATGTCCTCTGGATACAGGGCTCCCCAACTAAGGCTGGGCAGGGAACCCTCCATTCTCTAGGCCTGTGGTTCTTAACCTTCCTAATGCCCTGACCCTTTAATACAGTTTCTCATGTTGTGGTGACCCCTAATCATAAAATTATTTTCGTTGCTACTTCATAACTGTAATTTTGCGACTGTTGTGAGTCGTAATGTAAATATCTGATATGCAGTTTGTATTTTCAGTGTTACAAAGGGGTCGCGACCCGCATGTTGAGAACCGCTGCTCTAGGCCAAGTGAGCTTAGAAATCAGACCCCAGTCTCTAAGGAGAAACAGGCTGCTCTTTCCAGGCCACACCCTCTGGACTCTGGCAAGGTCAGGAACAAAGCTGCCAAAACGTTTTGATTGTTTCCACCTTGAGTACAGAATACAAACCCTAGTCCCTTCCCTGAGGCAAAAACTGCAAGGACCTAATACTATATACTCCTTGACAAAGGACCCAGGCAGACTTCCAACTTGTATCTTCCCCTTTGCCAGAAGTTCTGGTGCTATTTACTCCTACTGTAATCCTTTCTGTCTAATAAAATGCTACCTTAGCAAAGATCTGTGGTCCATGGGTTCATTCTTCGAATCCCTGAGACCAAGGACCTACTGAAAAAAGAAATTCTGATAACACTATAATTTGTATATTTGTTCCCTCCAAATTTCACGTTTAAGTTTGATCCCCAGTGTTGGATGTGGGCCTAGCAGGAAGTGTTTGGGTTACGGGGGCAGATCCATCGAGATGGCTTCCTGCCATTCTTCAAGGAGTTTATAAGGTCTCCTTAGTTTCTTGGAGAAGCTGTCTTGTCAAGAACCTGGCACTCCCTGCTCTTCTCCCCACGCAGTGGGCTCCCTTTCCCCTCTGCCGTGAGTGGAAGTTTCCTGAAGCCCTCACCAAGTGCAGATGCCAGCACCTCGCTACGTATACAACCTGTAGAGCTGTGAGCCAAATAAATCTCTTTCCTTCATAAATTATTCGGCCTTCATTATCTCTTTCTAGGGACTCAAATGGATTAAGATGGAGCATTAGGGATCGCCTGTCGTCCCAGCTACTCAAGAGGCTAAGGCAAGAGAATCACCTAAGCCCAAGAGCTGGAGGTTGCTGTGAGCTGTGTGTCACTGCCACAGCACTCTACTGAGGGCAAGAAAGTGAAACTCTGTCTCAAAAACGGTTTTAGGAATTAGATGGTAAATTTCTAAAGTAGCCCCTTAAACTTTGGATGGTTTATTTCTAGAATACAGACAATTGAGTCCCTGAGATGTTAATAATGGAAAACTTGGGCAACTAATGTACCTTCTCTGGGACAGCTGCAGTATATGTGTACAGACATGGGCTTTTGAGAGAGATGGGGAGTGAGTAAGCAAAAGAGAGACAGAGATAGAGTGTACCCTAATCATAAATATTTGACTTTGTTGTAATAATAGAATTCTATTTTCATCATACCACTTTGAAATTTCCAAAAGATTAGTATTTAGTATTGATTGCAATTCTTTTACGAGCATCCAGTACACACATTTCAGTTACATTCGTTCTGGAGAATGTGTACTTCAAGCATTAGAGAAGGCCCCAGAATTGCTACGTCCACTGTTCATCTCAATTTTCAAGCGCAGACTTAATTTGATAACAGATGATAAAAATAAACCAGAAAAATCATAAATGGGTCTGTGCCCTTGCTTATGTTAAATCCCTCACAATTTTTTAACTGCTCAGTGAGAAACACTTCACCATTTTCACCTTCCACTGTCTTATTTTCTAAAGAGATACATTTCAGTGTAATTACACTGTAATTTAGTATAATTTCCTTCTACATCATCTCTGTAAAAGGAAAAAAGAGTAACTTGTATCTTCTGGTTTGCTACTGTATTTCTTGAAGTTCCTATGACAGGAAATGCTACGTTGATATTTGCTTATCGATTATTTAGTTGTTTCAATAATCAGCCATGGTTCATGTAAGCAATACAACCTCCAAGCCGTCTTCCCAAGAAGCCAATGTTGTCTGGTACGACACGAGGGTGAGAGGAAGACTGTAGGAGGACGTGGTGTCAGTGAAGGCCTCTAAATGCAAATTTGCCAGCATCAGCTGCTGTCCTTCATTGCTTTCATCTAAGGACACAAATCTGTCTCTTTTTACTCTTTAAATCTAATTCCTTCACTAGTATTCTTAATTCAGTCTCCTGTTGTCTCCAGCACCAGACCAAACTAGCCCATCTCCCATCCATCATTTGCGATTTTCTTCCTTCGACTCACTTCCCTAACCAGTCAATATGCCCTGGATCCTCCTTTGAGTCTTGACTCTCTCTCTATAAACCCCAATGTCTCCCTTTCCAGTTTCCCTTTTATAGAGATGTCTTCTTGCAGTACACATTTCCTCCCAAAACATTCAGGATTTTATCCCCAATATGACTTGAAGTTGTTCTTCCCAAGTCACTCAAAAAATTGCAAAGTTTGAAAAGGAATGGACCCCTCTATGAATGGCACAGGCCCACAGCAGAACACTCCTTACCCTTTGCAAACTGTCACTGCCCCAACATTCTTTTCCCGCTGTCTGGCCCATTTTTCTTCGTGTAAAGCTTTTACCGATCATTGTAAAGGATACCAGTGCCTTTCTTACACCCCCGCCTCTCATCTCCCATACATTGGTGTTTCTTAGGCTTCTTCCCTAACTCCGCTACACGTTTTTCATTTTAGAAACTTTCCCTGTGTGATCTCATTTAATCTCAACATCTGAACTTTCCTTCTATGCCAATGAAACTCATCCCCCACCCAGTGCTTTCTCCATATTCATTGCAAAAAAGCAAAGACGATGGCAGTTAAGTCTTCAACCCACATGTTCTCACTCTAGCCGGGAAGTACAAGGAAAATGGCTGAAATAGAATTCCTGTTGATATTTTGAGGCTGGGATTATGTCTCGCACCTTCTGACAAAGGGTTTCTAAAACATGTGCTCCTTGGCTATAAAGCCACTGCTTAGCAGCAACAATTCCCAGAGGAAGGGCAGCCTCACTTTTAATTATGGCATTTTCTGCCACACTTATATTGTCCTTATTTCAAAGCTTCTATGCCTGAGATTTTCAAGCAAACCAATAAATTTCTTATTTTCCAAGACAATTAGATAGCTGAAATTTTACTGTACCAAGACTTAGTTTCAAACTCAAGTTAGTCTCTGGGATAAACAACATTCTATCAAGTGCAATTTTAATATAAATCTCTTATAATGGACTTAGCACAAATATATGTTGAAGTATGCTTAATCATTATTGCTATTGCTTCTTTCTTTTTGCCCTTGAAAATAAAAAAACCCAAAGAGTTTTGTTTTTATTTTTAATCCCCCTCAAGAGTAGTTTATCTATTTGTTGGAACACCTCTAGTTTTTATTCTATATTTGCTTCAGCTGTCACACTTCAGGGCTATCATAATGAAGTTTTTAAAGTATCTTTTATACGTCTGTGGCTGAATGCTGAGAAGACTGTTGGTTTCACAAGTGCCAGCCATTCTCATCACGTTTGACCCAATGAACTTGAAAAATGATTTTCACAGAAGTTTGACAGAAGAAAAGAAATCCAGCAACATTCTAAAGATGCCATTGCAGCCTTGAGGGTCCATGATGAGACAAATATTTGAGAACTGTGACATTAGTTCAGAAATTAAGCTTGATATTGGATCAGAAATTACAATTCAGCTGCAGCTCCCTTCAGAATACACAGAGCCACGATATGGATGACACAGGAGATTTCTACAACCTTGGAAACTGACAGTGCTCTCCGTGAAAGCTTTTAAAATGCAGCTATGCTCTATTCATGAATAAATGTTTTCTTTTTAAAAAAAAAAATGAAGAAAAAGGACACTTATTCTAAAACTTTTTCTCTTAAGCAAAACTAGTGGTTCATATTATAAGTGATTTTTTTTTAATCTTTTATCCCTTAATTGGGGAAATATTTAGAACCCCGACTAGGACAGACTCTGTCACTGCCTCCAACCCCGTTCATTTCTCATACCTACTCCGTCAGGAAATCTGTAAACCTTGGTCCTTAGATCTGACCTGTCACCAGAAATGTATTCACAAAATAATTTCTGAGAGCTGGGCATCTCCTCTTGTGACTATTCTACCATTGCCTGGGGCCACCTTTCTGCACACAAATGTGCCAGATTCCTCAAAACCCAATCTTTCCCTCCTGTTCATTCTCCCAAGTTGCCCTTTCTTCTTTCAGATTCCAGCTTTGATCATCACCCAGATCACTTTGTCTCATGGCCATAACCTTGAGACACCTTTTCTTGTTATAATGCAATCTGGGGCCATACGTATCTTGTCAGACATTTGGAAAATGGTACCATGGGAAGGGCTCTGTAAGTGGAGTTAGCTTCTGGGCAGTAAGTTGGGTACCACCATCTTCCGTTCTTGTAAAGAAGGAGAGACAAGTGTGCAAATTCTTATTCCAAATCATCTCCTCCCAAAGTCCTTCCTTTTGGATGCCCTGTCAACTACGAACTCTCCATTCAAGTCTGGCTTATTAGTCTGCGAATGCAGAAGTCCAACCTGCCACCTGCTACAATCGCTCCTGTACGTATGTGGAGGCCTGATCACAGGGGTAGTAAGCCGGATCCTAAATTCCAGTCCCATCCTTCCTTGATGCGAATTGTTCTTCTGAAACACAAACCATCGTCTGGATATGCCTGGCACTGGTTATCGTGTATGCCTGATTTGCAGTAGTTATATTGATCTTACCCAAGGAGGGCAGAAATCTCAGCATCAACAGTCTAGCTAGACCCCAGTGGACATGACTATGATTCATCCCTCACTAACAAGCCATTATATTTAGCACTGACGACAAACATTTTACTATATCGTGTGTCTATTTGAGACAGAAACTGCCATGAAAAATCAAGGTCATTCGTATATAACGCTTATGATCGCAGACAAATAATATATCTTGTGAAACATCTTTAAGAGTTCTAAATGCATGGAAAAATTACAGCAAGTATCTGTTAATCACCTGATTTATGCATTATGATTAAAAACTTGGGATGTAAGCTGTTGAATTACGTAGACAAGAATATATTGAATCACAAAAGTTTTAATAACAGATTGACGGGTGGCTACTTTAGCTTATTAACAGCAGACTGGAAAAGTCTGAAATTCAGATTTCCTTTACACCAACCATCATTTTTCTGCAAAACCACGAACAGAATGTTTGACCTTTCTGAGTTTGTCTCACTAAGATTTCAGTGTTCGATATTTCTCTTTTACATACTGACTGCATTTTTTCACATATGGCAATGCTCTTTACATATTTTTTATATAAAAGTATATGGAGGAAAGAGAATTAAGTAGTCTACCCAGAACATTAAGTCATACTCTGTGTGCAGCTTGTCTAAAATCATATTCGTTCATTTTTAAGAGAAAAATAAAATTGGCTTTTTTAGCAAGAGAAATGAAATAAGTCCTGAACAGCCTGACTCCCGCCAAGTTTACTTCCAGAATTATGAAACAAAATAGCTCATTTAAGATAACCTGTTTACTTTAAAAATATCTCTAGGGGAAACAACTCTGCAATAACTTTAAATAACAAGGTTTTATAAGAGTCAGAAAGAGTCAAAGACTTCAATTGTAGCTTTCTTTCTAATTTTCTCCAAAGCGTTAAGAACATCAGTCTCTCCAGAAGTACATGTACTCGTGTGTGTGTGTGTGTGTGCGCGCACGCGTGTATATGTATTCTGATACGAATACAGAGAAAGCACAGCCCTGCCATACAGAGCGAATCTCCCTCCTCAGAGACGGGGAACCATATTATCTACTGTATTAATCAGACATCTCTGGTGTGACAGGGCCTATTGGATAGACAGACAGATGAGAGGGGCAATTTACTTACACAGTCTTGGAGACTTGAGAAGTCTCCCCCCCACCGTAGGCTGTCTGTAAACTGGAGATCAGGGGTGGTATGGCTCAGTTCAAGTCTGAAGGCCTTAGAACCAGGGGAGCTGGTGACACTGAAAGCATAACTCTCAGTCAAAGGCTGTAGGCCTAAGAACCTGGGAGGAACAGGTGAAAGTCCCTGAGGCCAATGGCCAGATAGTCTATAGTCTTGATGTCCAGGGGCAGGGGCAGGAGAAGAAAGGTGCTCCCAGCTGCTACAGGAGAGGGGGGCAGAGAGAGAATTTTCATTTCCTCTGTCTTTTTGTTCTATCTCTGGACCCCTAGCCAGTTGGATAGTAGCCTTTTTTTTTTTTTTTTTTTTTTGGAGACTCATTTTGTCACCCTCCGTAGAGTGCTGTGGCGTCACAGCACTCAAACTCTTGGCCTCAAGCAATTATCTTGCCTCAGCCTCCTAAGTAGCTGGGACTACAGGTACCCACCACAATGCCCGGCTTTTTTTTTTTTTTTTTAGAGACAAGGTCTCACACTTGCTCAGGCTAGTTCCGAACCTGTGAGCTCAGGTAATCCACCTGCCTTGGCCTCCCAGAGTGCTAGGATTACAGGTGTGAGCCACCGTATTGGGCTGAGAGTAGATCTTACTCCCTCAGTTCAATCTTCTCTGGAAACATCTTCACAAACACACCCAGAAGTAACCCTTCACCAGTTCTTTAGGTATTGACTAGTCCAGTCAAGTTGATACCTAAAATTAACCACCACGCCTGAGAGGCCTTGAGCATGGACATGCTTACTACCGTGTTTCCCCAAAAATGAAAAAAAAATAAATATAAGACAGTGTCTTAAGAAGACACACTAGGGCTTATTTTCAGGGGATGTCTTAATCTCCATGCCAAAATGCACAGCATGGCTATGCAGATATGCTGCATAGCCACGTCCATCACTAGGTCTTATTATTGGGGTAGGGTTTATATTTAACAAATGCACAGAAATCCTGCTAGGTCTTATTTTCGGGGAAACACCATAGTAGATTCTGTTTATAGAACACTTGTAACGCACCAGGCACTGCTCTAAGCACCTCACAGGTATCATCATGTGTAAGAAGATAACTATATTCAGTACAAAGCACAACAAAGCAAAATAACTTCCCTAAGATGTTTGAGAACAAAGTGTGGATATCAAGGTGATTCTTTACCTCTTGGAGGCTGGAACTGATGCCAAGTCTGCCATTCCCTCATGGCTCTGTTTTATGATGTGTTCAGACTACTCTCCATCTTTATTCTGTTTTTAGATCCTGTCTGTGTGCCACTGCTACATTTTCTTATCTCTGCTTAGACCTTATTTTCTCTATTATGCACATCTCTTCCCAGATTTCCTGGAAAGCTTTCCACATAAAACCAAGAAGAATGAATAAAAGGCAAAGAGGTGTTAGTGCTTGGTCCTCCAGACACCTCTCCCTCCAGGGTGCAGCTGGGCAACCCTGTCATACCTTGTATCACCTGTAGCTTTCACCACTGCTTCCCTACACTGATCCCTGCAGTCATAACGCTAGCTCTTTCTTGGTTCAGAGGTATTTTGAAGACCCTACTACTCCCCATAAGGATAAAAACTCCACTTAGCAGGGATTTCACTTTGTTCTGTTTGCATAAATGGTCGTAACACTTCCACATCTTAAATTTATGATACATTTTTCCCGAATTTAAAAAAAAATCGTATGTAGTCTCAGATTGCAAAGTATTCTGCACACATAAAATTAGTCAAATATTAGTGGGAATACAAAGACTATAGCACTCTATAGGCGAAACGCCTATATGTCTCTAAGCTAAAAAGCCTTTACGGCAACAGCACTCACAGACACTGTAAATCTAGCCGTCTAATCATAGGGAGATGATACTGTTTTTATGAGATGAACTTGGCAGTCAAGTATACCAACATGATGAACTGTAGCAAATTTTGACATCTACATTTTTTTTAGCTATTTACTATATAAATAAAAGTCATGTTTTTCCAAAATTGTATTTGCTATTTTCCCACCCAAGACATTTTGATCTGCTAAATACATGTAATTCTGATATAATAAAAATGTGAGACCATTTTGCATATTTAACTTTCAAAAAATTGTTTTACGTTCATTCTGCATGTGTCTTTTCCCCACAGAAAACTCTTTGAGATAACCTAAAATCATATAAAATCATATAAAAAATAATTCTCATTTAAGTTTTAACATACTTAAAACAATCTGGGTATCATAGGCCTGCATTGCAATACAGGCAGGCGGGTACACCATGTGCTTCAAGCATGTAGATTTGTGGGACTAACCAGTTAAGAATCCCCTAATAAGATGAATCTTCTGCTATGTAGGTAAAAGTACGGGTACACACTGAAATCTCTGCAATTCCTTTGAAAGTGCCTATATTGCCTATCCAATTATTATCATTATTAATTGCCTAGGCGAGATTGCGATGGCCTCATCATACCTCACAGCAACCTCAAACTCCATGCTCTTTTGAAGAATTCTTATTCCAGGGGAAAAAAAATTATATCAACCTTATCAGTTAAAATATTTTTATTTAAAGAAACATTGCTGATCATGAATTGAAACAGTACTCATTAAACCACTGTTAGGTTCTTACAAGAACAAAAACTTATTTTTTCTCAAGATGAACTATTTTACACAAATCTCAACTAAGTCTGGCAAAGCTGTGACAGGGGCAACATTTTTAGGTGACACTAAAATAGTCTCAGAAAATTATTGTCTACAATTACGCGAACTAATTATCTTCATACATTTTGCTTTTTTTTTTTCTGGAAGTCACAAATAGAATTAAACTGAGAGCCTTAAAACATCCACTTGTTTAGAAAGTCTACTTTCTTACGTGGCGTGAGACAGTGAGGATGGCTTGTCCACACCATGAAACGGTGATGGGCACTACGATAATTACAAATATCAAGATGGTGAAGATAGAGCTTGAAGCAAGAATCATTCCATCTTTAAGATGAACGTGTATATTTGTTAGTGCTCCTATTAATAACCTGTGAGTTTCTTCTGGTTCTGAGAATGTTGCCACATTTTAGCAAATTCTGTGCTTTAAGCAATTTCCTTGTAGTTTGCTTCCTTGGGTGTCTAGATTAGACTCCGAAAAAGGAACAAGTAAAATAGAAAACAGAGAGGGTAATGTAGGGACATAATAAAGATGGCACCAACCCAAATATGTAGAGAAAGGTATTTAAATACATCAGAGGGTACCAGGAAAATTTAGCTGTTACAGTAAATGTATGTGATAATATTCATAAGTGTGCCATGTTAATCTGTGCGTTCACATCTACAAAAGAATACTTTCTAAAGCTTAGGAATTATAATTTTATGTAGATCTTGCAACAATAGATAACCATTGTTTAGTATATTTTATGAATGTAATTCTGGCACCAGAAAGTTCCTATGGTGAGATTGGATCTGTCATGAAATGTGGAATATAAAAATCGAACCTAAACACAGTAATGGATTTAATAAATTTTAATCCAAGAAAGTACATTCTTATGTTTTAATTAATATCTCTTTTGGCATTAGTGTTGGTAAAACGTAGACTTATTTTACATGTGTATTCTGTATGACATCATGTAAGAACAATAAAAAACCTGCAAAAGTCAAAATGCATGAGTGAAAAAAAAACCCTGAAAATTTAAAATTAATTAGAAAAAGCCTTTGCATCCTTTCATTTAGTATTAGTTCTTAATTTACACTGGCTTGATAGAATTAGAATATATTAGCAGGAATTGAATTAAAGTTCTTGAAGGAAAAATATACAGAACATATCCCTTACATTAAATTTGTCTTTTATAGCAACTACCTCAAATTCTGAGCATGAACAAAATTTAAAAAAAAAAAATTATTTATCCCTTACTCATTCACGGAATTCACCAATCCCCTATTTTTAATATCAACTTTACTTAACACTCACCTGAGTTGCTAATGTAAAAATAGATCATTCTTGTGCCAAATCTAAAGGTTTTTTTCAAGTATCAAATTTAATATTATATCGCTAAATTATGAAACAACTAGTTAGGCAGTTATTACTGTTGTCTTCCAATTCTTATTTTTCTAGAGTTTTCAATGAAAGATGTAAAACATTACATCTAGGGGCGGCACCTGTGGCTCAAAGGAGTAGGGCGCCGGCCCCATATGCTGGAGGTGGCAGGTTCAAACCCAGCCCCAGCCAAAAACCGTAAAAGAAAAAAAAATTACATCTAAATTTTCTTTCTTTTTTTTTTTTTTTTGGCCAGGCTGGGTTTGAATCCTCCACCTCTGGTATCTGGGGGGGGCTGACATCCTACTCCTTTGAGCCACAGGCGCTGCCCATATCTAAAATTGTATATGTTTTTTATTTTAATAGTTTTTTTTTTTAGAGTGGATTTTGGTTCATAGCAAAAATTGAGAAGAAATCACAGACATTTCCCACACACACCCCTCGCCTCCACACCTGCACAGCCTCCCGCATTACTGCCATCTCCCAGCCTAGTGGGGCACTTGTTACAATGAACTACTTTGAGACAGCATTATCACAGGAACCACAGCTCACATTAGAATTCAGTCTTGGTGCTCAGCATTCTATGGGTTCAGAAAAATTTATAATGACATGTATTCTCCATCATAGAATCATAGAGATTATTATCATTGCCCTAGAAATCCTTCCTGCTGTTTATTCCTCCCTCTCCATCATCCCCTGACAACTACTGATGCTTTTACTGTCTACACAGTTCTACCTTTTCCAGAATATCACAGACACATAGATGGAATCATGGAGCATGGGGACTCTTCAGACTGACTTCTTTTACTTAGTAACACGTATTTAAGTTTTCCCAAGTCTTTTCATAGTTTGATAGTGTGTTCTTTTAACACTGAATAATATTCTTTCGTCTGGTTGTATGACAGTGGTTCTGTTCACTTACTTGCCAGAGGATATCTTTGTTACTTCCTTGTTTTGACACTTCCCAATAAAGCTGTTGTAAGTACTTGCGTGCAGATTTTTATGTGTATATAAGTCCTCAGCTCCTTTGAATAAATACCAAGAACGATGATTGCAGAATTGTGTCATAAAAGTATGTTTTGTTGCACTGGGGTTTTGCGAGAGACACACAGCATCGCCACAGGTGTAGTCTCGCATCTGGAGTTATTATAGTGAAAGAAACAGACTACCTGCTGATGGCAAGTAGCAAAGCTTTATTGTTCAAGATCACCTTTTATAGTCGGCTGGTCACGTACACACTATTAATTAACAAGTAAAGTATACATACTACTAATCCTTTTAAAAGTTAGTTCAATCTTCAAAGAGACGCAAAGTTTGAAAACTCGCAGCAGCTGCAAAAGGGAGTGCATCTAGACACTTGAGATTATCCAGAGAGGAGTAAAACTTTGAAGTTATACCAAGTACTCACTGTGTTACAAAAAGCAGATTTATGGCTTCTGCTTCTGGCAACCTAGAGGCCTGCCTAGTTTTAGGATAAAGGAGTTATTCGCTTATCAACCCCTAGGCTGTGTCTCTGCAGAAAGGTTTTTAACTCCTTCTTTGTAGGCTTAACAGCCACATGGCCAGAGTCACTGGAGATGGGTTTTTATGCCCTAATCCCCAGGCCCTGTTCCATGCTGACCAGTGATACCGAGTCATCGACAGAGTTGCCTTCCCCAGAAGTCTGTCCACCTGCCTCTGGAGCTTAGAGTGAGCACACAGTTTGTCAGGGAGCACACAGTTGTGGGGTTCTACCCCACAATGTTTAGTTTTATAAGAAATTACCAAACTGTCTTTCAAAATCGTTGTACCAGGCTGGGAGCAGTGGCTCACAACTGTAATCCTAGTACTCTGAGAGGCCAAGGCAGGTCAATAGCTTGAGTTTAGGACTTGGAGACCAGCCTGAGCCAGAGTGAGATCCCATCTCTACTAAAAATAGAAAAACTAGCTGGATGTTGTGGCAGGTACCTATAGTCTCATGTACTCAGGGCTGAGATAAGAGGATTGCTCAAGCCCAAGAGTTTGACATTGCTCTGAGCTATGATGCCATGGCACTCTCCCCATGACAACAGAGTGAGACTCTGTCTCATAAAAAAAGATTGTACCATTTTTCATTCCTATCAGCAATGAATGGGAGTTCCTTTAACATCTTTGTCAACATTTGGTCTTGCAAGTGTCCTAGAATTTGGCCATTCTGTTAGGTGTGCAGTAGTATCTCATTTTAATTTGCATTTTCTGGATGACATATGCAAGGGTCCTCAAACTTTTTAAACAGGGGGCCATTTCACTGTCCCTCAGACTGTTAGAGGGCCGGGCTGAGGGCCCTGGGACGACTTGGCTGCTAAGCAGGATGGGCAGTGGTGGCAAAAACACCTGGCATGCTGGATAAATATCCAAGGCGGGCTGCATGTGGCATGGGCTGTAGTTTGAGGATGCCTGACGTACAGTATAGGGCATCTTTTCCTAGGTTTACTCTTACCATTTGTATCTCTTCTTTGATGAAGTGTCGTTAAGTGCTTTGGCCTACTTTTTAAATAGGCTGTTTGTTTTCTTACTGCTCAGTCACGAGTGTTTTTTGCATGTTTTAAATAAAGGTTCTTTATCAGATATGTCTTTTACTAATATTTTCTCCTAGTCTGTGGCTTATCTTTATTCTCTTAATAGTGCCTTTTATATAGCAGAGATTTCCAGTTTTTCATGTTCAATCTGCAAATGTATGGAAGGTTTATTGCAGCTCAATTTGTAATTGTACAACTTTTCTTCTTAATTATTTGCTAGTAGGTCTGCAAGAATGGTTAGGAAGTCTCAAAAAATAGGTCATCCAGGTAAAAGAAATAACACTTCAATTTTCTGTTTCAAACTCTGTTTCTGTAGCATAAAATAGACTCTGTACCTTTCTATCTTTTATCTTATTTTTTCTAGGGCTTTCTGTTTCATAAAGAAAATATGGATGTCCCAAAGGGGAAACTACATTGGTTTCCTTCAATAGAACTTTGTTTTGTAAGTAATTATTTGAGCTTTCTCTCTCAATCCCTCTTCCAATTTCTCTGTCTTAGATCTGTACTGTGGTGTTGATTGTCTTCTTGGGAAGTTGGGAGATACTGTGTCAAGTTTTCTTTCACATACACCATTCAAAACAACATGAAGGAAAAGGATTTCAGGGGCAGAACATTTAAACCACACAACATTAGAATTTTAGCTGACTGTGAGCATAAGCATTATGCACAGAATACGGCCCTGTCAAGGGAGTTTTCCCTCTAGAATTGTAGTACTTGGAAGATAAGACCTCATAATCTTCCCTGAGTTTGAAAATCCTATTTTAGAAACAAGATAGATGAGCAAGAAGCAATTAAAAAGGGTCAAATACTCAGGGAATAACTACACGGGGAATGAGTAAACACATCAGAGCACGTTAAGCTTCATCGACAGAATCGTTTGGCAGAAGATGCACCTTAAGGTATTTGGTTTTCTCGGCGCGATATCATTTTTTTTTTTTCTGCCAGGTAAAGCAGTTTAATTGGATTGGTAAAAACTTTGTCGTCCTTCTCCAAAGAGTTTTGCCACAATTCTCTTTGTCATTCTGAGACCAAAGAAAATTCAGTACAATGGAGAAGAGGCCTGTATTTTACAATGACTGAAAACAATGGAGGGACTATTTCCTTTAATCCTATTTACTTTTTTAAATTTTTTTGAGTCACAGCCTCAAGCTGTCCCCCTGGGTAGAGTGCCATGGCATCACAGCTCATAGCAACTTCCAACTCCTAGGCTCAAGTGATTCTCCTGCCTCCGCCTCCCAAGTAGCTATGACCACAGGCGCCCACCACAACACCCGGCTATTTTTTGGTTGCAGCCATCATTGTTGTCTGGTGGGCCCAGGCTGGATTTGAACCTGCCAGCCTAGGTGTATGTGGCTGGCGCCTTAGCCTCTTGAGCCACAGGTGCTGAGCCAATCCTAACTACTTTTACTGTGCAAGTTATGGTCCTTTAACCAAGCAGAGGAGGAAATAGAATTGCTGGGCTGCTTCAAGTAAATATGCCCAGTGACCAATCAGCTCCCCCTACTCTGACCTTAAAAAGAATGATTCTCAATTACAACTTAGATTCAACCTGTAATTTTGTATGTAAACACAAAAAAAAAAACATTATGTAAACTATGTACTCCCTAATAGTCTGACTTTTAAACAAATGGCTCTTATGGTATATTCCAAAATTGTTAAATTTTTAAATGCTCTCACTGGAAGAATATGAGAAGTATGTGAGGTGATGAGCAGGGGAATTAGTTGATATAATCTTTCCACAATGTATGCAGGTATGAAAACATCACATTGAGTCCTACAAACATATATAATTATCATTTGTTAATTAAAAATATTTCAGTCAGTGCTTGTGGCTCAAAGGAGTAAGGTGCTGGCCCCATATGTCAGATGTGGTGGGTTCAAACCCAGCCCTGGCCGAAAAAATAAATAAAAATTAAAAAATGAATAAAATAAATATTTAAGTAAAGCAATTTTAAAAATAATAATCCTTGGCAAGGAGACTGTAATCCTAACACTCTGCAATGATAAGCAGGTGGAGCTCTTAAGCTCAGGAGTTTGAGAACAGCCTGAGCAAAAGCAAGACCCCATCTCTTTAAAAAAAAAAAAAAAAAAGTTAGCTTGTATTTCTGGCAGGAACCTGTAAGTCCCAGCTACTTGGGAAGCTGAGGCAGGAAGATAGCCTGAACCCAGGAGTTTGAGGTTGCTGTGAGCCAGCAGATGCCAAGGTACTCTAGCCTGGGGCAACAGAGTGAAACTCTGTCTATAAACAATAATGAGAGAGAGAGAGAGAGAGAGAGAGAGAGAGAGAGAGAGAAAGGGAGGGAGAGAGAGAGGGAGAGAGAGAGGGAAAGAGAGATTGAGAGAGTGAGAGAGAGAGAGAGAGTGAGAGAGAGTGAGTGAGAGAGAGAGGGAGTGAGAGGGAGAGGGAGAGGGAGTGCGAGAGAGTGGGGGAGGG